>SDVV010040213.1:0-10553 GCA_016164225.1 Gammarus roeselii | reverse complement strand
AACTACAGAGCCAAGTGGATAGATTTGATAAGGATGACGGTTAAATCAATGAAGAAAAAACCTAACATAAGTATGAAACGGGAAAAAGAGGTTCAAGATAGGTTAGGATGGATACAATACAGGCCTAAAGGGAAAAATGATACAGTGGATCTAGTGAATGCTCGAATACGACGTGTTTTATGAATTACAACGCAGACTCATAACAAAGCCTGAATTGATCAAAAACATATAAGTGTCTAACTTGCAAACGTCTTACAGATATTTAAAAAAAACGACATGCAGGAATAACCATCAAGTAAAGACCTGCGATTGGATAACGTTATTGAGATGTACATTCAATCATTGAAGAATTCCAACACTATCACTCAACACAAATCCGGTAGATTAGGTCTCCAAGACAACATGGAATTGGACTAAAATTCAGTGTCGGGAGGTAAAACCTACCAATTTTTGAAGCATTACATCCAATTAAGCGTTTTTAAACCCAACATTCCATGAAATTAGGCAAAAAAATGTCAAACAAGAAATCAAAAATAGCAAAATAAGATTCTCCACTCTAGTCTAAGCAACAATGATTAACTATTATATATGGTGTGTCCTACCACACCCAGATGATAAATCCCAGTCCGATAACCTAAGTGATCTGGTTCATGAATAAGAATATATACTATCATAACAGCCATCCTAAAAATATCTGACATATAACACAGAGTTCATGAGAATAATGTTATTTTTACTACGATACCATTCAAATCTATAACTAAATTCCTAAACCTAACTGATGCTATGCCTCTAGCAGTACAAAACCAATGGTCACTGTGTCATAAAAATGAACTCTATAATGCTTCACTAGGTCACTTCTCAGCAATCTACCACTGAGATATAACAAATTTAGAGGTAACACACAGTCATGATATGATACCACAGACGTACCATGCATCTGTCAACCCATCGTCTCTGAACAGCCTCGAACAGAGACACATCCTGGACATAACCAAAATCTAGACACATGTACAGTGGTCAAGAATGAGTCTCAGAGAGTGTGTGGCCATAAAAAGCTAGGCTTCTGTTTTCTGATGACTTGAGTAAAACACTACAACGATGAGTCCCTTGTCGCATAACCCCACTAACAAACCCATGGAACTTAAGATCGACGTCTACAAGAACGTACATAATTCACGTTGAACATGGATGAACTTCAAAATGACAACAAAGAGTGTAAACCACCTCTACACTAACCCATTCATCCAGAAAATCGTCTTCTAAACGTTAAACAACATATTTGCTAGGGATCATTGACGAAAATTCTACAAAGATGCAGTACGGACTTACACCTCTTGAACTTACATTCCTATGATTATCGTTGGAAAAAAATAAGCTACAACAACAACATATATAAAATTGCTAAATAAGATGCCCTTCTCTGCTATATTTCACATAAAAAGTTTAATACATTTTCGTATCCATCCCAATGAATCGGTCTATTTACACAAACAACATAAACAGAACGAGCTTATATATAAGGACTCTCTAACTCCTCCTAAATATTGAAGAATGGTCGTACAATAAATATACATTACCCTAACAGCAAGACTAAGTTTGTAACAAATCGTCTGTTCTATATTATTATTAACCACGTCAAATATTGTAACAAGATGAAAGAAAATATATTAAACACTATAAATAAACAACACATAACTAATTAGACCTGAAATAATGTTCTATATTGTAAATACAAACGTAACATATCTTAAATTGTATGAATAACCACCAGATTGCATTGAAGATGGAAATTCAACAGAGAACCTACAAAACTGAAAGACCTTTACTAAAACTGACGAGATATAACAAAGCAAGAAGATTAATTCTCTACCCTACCCAAAACATACATTAAAAACGTCATGAATGAGAATAAAATAGCATTCAAGCAAACAAACAAGAAATGTGAATAAGATACCAAGACATACGAGCGAAACAACTGAAACCTATAGTAAATACGGTATAGTACATACAAAAATCTAATGAAATTAGCCACAACTTCTGTCCAAAACAGGGATAAATTAACATCTCTTTAACTAAAGTAACTACGGCTTAATCGTAACAGAATTTAATGTATGTATATAAAAATACCAAAATGATGCAAAAAATGTACCAACTATGCCTGAAATAATGTGTAAGATGCAAAATATACCTTAAAATGCCTAAAACTGTATGAGTTAGCTGATCAAGATTCCAAAAAACAACATAAAATTCAATATAAATCAATCGATCATTAATAAGTAAACATAACATAATATTCTAACTTACAGTAAATCCATATCGTTCAGGTGTTTTCGCTATTGGAACACCGCATCAATGGAACACTGATATATTTGGTTATAACCTGGATAATGCAATATGGGGTGGATAGATTCTCGTAACGAAGATACAGCATCCTGAGAAAAAAAAACACATTAACCCACAAACAACCTGACAAATAATCCTTACTATTTCTATTTATATTATATACATATGAAATAAATAGATGGAAAACACAGAACCTTGCCTGCAATCCTACCTTTAGGCTGGTACAAACAGGACCGTTCGCACACTAAGGCTGCAAATTGAGTTATAAGACATGCCTGCCACGCTAATCCTATGAAAGAATATATAGTGATAAATGAACAACAAATATAAAAATATCCCAGGCCCACACCGCTACGAACCCACAAATCAAGCATCGAATGAGTCAATTATACTCATAAGTGATTCTTCTCAAACAATGATTCAGTCATCATGTAAATATTGTATATATTTTCCATCATTGGTTAGCTCACAAAGAAATACAAATGAATGGGTTACTGCAGGAGTAAGTAAAGCTTAGCGCATGGGTACTGATATACAATCGGATAAAAACAACAATGAACTAATTGAATCTATGCTACGCGTGAAATTGATCAACAGCGAGCAACGTAGCAAATGATATCGAGGTTGAAAATTCATCATGAAGGTCACCGGAAAGTTGGGCTTTTTGATAGATAATACTAATATAAGTTATTATCAATACAAAATTATCCTATAAATGTATGTTTGTCATTAGCCCCCAAAAAAACATTCAGAGGACAAAGCATTGAACATGCAATATGACATGCAACGAAGTTGCAAAACCCGCCAAGCATTGAAATTGTAAATACCTTTATGTAAATATATAACCTGGTAACATGTATAAGCTTTCCGCTCACTGACCCCCGTCCTACCCTACGCCTCCCGCTCCCCGTTTCTGCGCGAACCCCCGTACGGCCGCTTGAGTCAAGGTTGCATGCGTTGCACCCTACCCCCCGCCCCGGCCAAAAGTGACTCTATAATGCCGTTCTCGGTGCTATATATACTACTACTACATAATCTATAATTCACCTTAATAGGATAGCTACATGAAAAGGACATTGAAATCTCCCACCAACTAACACAACAAAAGCATGAACGTTGGAATTGAATATGTAGGTTTTTAAATGTACATTAGCAACTGCTGAAATTAGTCGAACTCCTTTGGAATAAATGTTTGCCTTAATACCCAAACATGACTAGACCAATTAACACACTCCAAATGTACGAAATGAAAATGAACACGATACAATATGTGCAAGAAATTCATATGAACGAGATATCAAAGGCTAATCATTAAAAGGTCAACTGCCAACTGCACTGCTTGTCATTGAAGTACTACCGAGGCGTTTCGCCGTATGCGCTTTAGGTTAACGTGTGTCATCCAAGTCTTCAAAAACGTGTCACCTTACGTTAAACTCGTTCCGGGTTGACAAGGCGATATTTCAAAGTTCAATGGAGTCAAGCAAAACGAGCTCTGTAGGGATGCCGTGAGCAAAATAATTGCAAACTTACTACATGCATGGTAGCCTCACAACCACAGAGGCATACAACTTCAAATCAAATCGATGAGTGTGGAACTTACGACTAATAAGTTGCCACTATGACAGAAAAAGAAGTAGTCCGCGCAGCTAAGAAGAAGCCATTACAATTGATGAATGGATTGAGTACACAAATAATACCACAATCAAATGCCATTCAATTTCGGATGAGGCACCTTCTTCAATCACTGCCAGTCATTAGTACCGATATGTTTGACTGAGAAAAAAATTGATCGGGTTTGGTATTGATTCTAGCATTTTTTAAATGATGTCCGTCATATTTACCTGCTCATTGTGAAAAGGGGTTTAGCAGTGACACCGCTCAGCTTTGGTTTAGTAATGAGAAAGCCACAGAATCCTTATCATGTTTCGGGGAATTTCTCCTCACATGCAGATAAGAGTTGCTTAGAATATCGTCGTTCATTGTTATTTCCTACAACAGGGTTTCCTTTTCTTCATCCCTTACTTCAGATAGCACTGCAGCTGTCCTTGTGTTGCTTTCGTTGCACGATTTATATTGTAAGGTTGTCTTGATGGCTTGTTATTGAGAGATTCTAGAATTTTTGTTAATACTTTCAATTGTTTTACATGAAACGTTCGTGAATGATTATTTAACTTTGAAAATTGAATGCCTCGTCATATTCCCCGTAACTAAATGGATCTACCCTTCATTCATGTAATGTCAAATTTAGACCCCGGTTAATGACGAGTTGTCTACGGGAAGAGGGGGTTTTATTTCCAAACGCTACAATGATCATCAGACGAGGTAAGTAAATTCACCTTCAATGAATGCGTTCGCCGGTGCACTGACGGTAGTACTTTGCCAGTCTAACAGGTCTCAATCACAAGTCCTTCAGACCACGAATTGAAGTCTGTGGTTCGTTGCCACTGTGTGATGACTTGGAATGGGCATGGTCTTTACATTATTTGGTGCAGTGTCAGAGAATAGCAATTCGATTGGGTACAAAATAAGATGCTTGTACAGTTTTTATTCACCAATATTGCCGGCCTTATAATAGCTAAGATTGCGTTCATAAAGTGGTTTGACGTCACAGATAGGCGTTTCGAATAGATATAAAATAAAAATATTTGTTCAAGGAATTCGTAACAGTGATGATTATGTCAATTGGAGGCAGTTTGTACCCTTTATGCAATGTGAATTGTTTAACGAAGGCAATGAGTTAGTCAGATACCATGCACATTTCCGTTCCTTACAAAATATATACAGAGGTTGCATGTGTAAAAAAACACATATGGAATTGAGGAAGCGATAAAACGAGTATAAATCTTGCATTTGATAATGAAACAGTTATGTTCCTCTCGATGTCATAACGGTTTTTCAGTGTTAGAGTGCGGCTGTTCACTATAGTTGGCCGACTTGGCTATCATGAGCTCAGCAAACATGTTTCACCTTAAGTTTTCTTGTCATTTTATGATGTCACTGAATATGAAACCAAATATTGCTCCATGGTGGAAGAATAATATTAAAATATGTTCATTAACAATAAATTTTATATAACAGTAAGATTTGCAGATTTATGTCTGTAATGACGAGAAATTAATAAATGAATAAATGGCTCTGAACAAAAATAGAACTTTTTATATGGATCACACCGCCATGCTATAGTCAGCTGGTTTAAATATTATATATGTTAGTCAAAGATGGACGAATTTGCCATTGTGATGATCGCCTTTCTGCTTGACAGAACGGTCGTCAAGGTAATGGAACTATTTGTCCCTCGTGATGTGCGAGGAATCGTACCAAATTGTGTCTTACATCATAAACTGATCTTTGACGTCAGCCTTATAAAAATATCATGAATTCTTCCATTCGGCTCCAAATTTTCATTTATATTCCGTAACTTTCCCTCCGAAGTGTGTGATGCTGCTGTACCCGCAACAGCCTTCATCAGAGATTACGCCTCTACTTGTACTTTGTTGGTCGCAGTTTCATCTCCAAACAATCCGCATAGCCCAAGTTGATGCCTAATTGTTATTGATTTTGTCAAGTTCAGATGAGATCTGTCAACATTTGTGTAATGCTTCAACTGAAAATGTTTACCTCAAACCATTGCCCCCAAGTGTGTGTCTGTGGTGCCAACGGAGCAATTTTGAACCATTTTGAAGAAATGAGATTCAGGAAGAAAATCACATTAAACAACTCTGCAACACTTAGAGTCAAATCTCGATTCATAAACATATTGCTGAGCATAACTTACGGTATGTTAGTTTTATTGAAAAATAAATGAAATTGCCAGTGATCCCTTATTAATTCATAGTGCCCAAACGAAAAAATTTCCTCATCAAAATATAATTGCAATACGAGTTCAAGATCATAATCCTAACTCCTTCACACAGATCGAGTCTCTTGGAATGATGGGATGCTATCGAAAACACATCTTTCTCTGATCCAACTTTGAAAGCATAAGCAAGTGCTCGGACTCATTGCCTGTGCATTCGACCTGCTAACGCTGCAGAATCGGCTTCCAAACCAAGAAATTTGAAATGCTGTTGAAAGCCAAGTTGTATCGCGGCATGTCGGCAGGAACAAAGTCAAGGCGCTCGTTCGCAATTTGTATGCCTTTATAGTCCAGATTAGTGATTTAAGTCGCCAATGACCGAATCATTCATTCGTTAGCCAGTTTCGCAAAGCTTAGATTGGAAAATTCGAACCAAATATAAATTTAACTATTTAGTATAATCTTGCACTGGTCGACATCACAAACACCTATGAACGGTTATCATCTAATGCTTACCCGTCTTGGATCTAGGGCGTTTAAAAAGCAAAAAAAAATCACTAGTATTGGCTAACTTTTTTTTATATCACGTAGAACCTTTTCAATTGTGGAGATTCGTTGATATATTTCTCTTTCAGGTACGAGCGTGTTCGTTTACTTCAGGAGCTGAATATATGGTTGGGGTTTCTCATTCATGAAAGCCTATTGAATTTTATGATCAACAGCATTAGATGTGCCAATTGTTACTATTTTTGTTGGTATATACAAACGATTTTCCTGGAAGTACTTGTTTTTCAGTATACAGTTTTTTAAAATGTTCTCGTTGAGTAAACCTTTCATTGAAAAATAAATAAAAGGTTTTCGTTCATTGAAATACATGATATACATATTTCTAGAGAGGAGGCGGGGATTGATACAACCCGAACAGTTGTATCAATTCCAGTTGTATTAATTGTATCATTCAATCAACACAGTTGTATCAATCAATCCTCCCATGATTTTTAGTCTATTTTGTAGTGTTGTGGCATCATGCGCTATCAAATTAGTTTCTATAACGAGTGCGCATAGGTGGAAAAACTTCCACGTTCAGCCAGCTTGGAGGTTGTCTGACTGAGCGGGTTCAACGATTTGTTTTCTGTTTTTCTGAAGATACAGGACACTAGGATGAATCCACCTTAAAAGTGGGTGGCGGACGGCAGAGGGTACCTCACACTCCTCTCAGACACTCACGCGCAATCACACTAACTCTTTGACGCTAAAATGTTCGGCCAGCAAACGCCACAACACACACTTTATTCAAAAGTATGGCCCGAGATCAGTGTCAGCAGCAAGGCCCGGCAGCGGTAACTGGTTTACCCTTTTGCGTAATAGTACCAGGCCCTCCAACACCAACGACCATCTAGTTTCTCAAAGAGAAGTCATGCAGGTGGCAGAAAAGCAAAGCAGGGGAGCGTCTATTATTTTAACGATCTCTAGGTTATTTCAAGACTTATGTCGTCTCTTCCTCACGCCAGCTTCGCGCAATCCATCATCCCAAACGTTGGTCTACCTCTAGACATCATCTACTCGAGGGTGTTTAGTACAAGGATTGTGAGCCTCTGATGATAAGACCCATATTTGACACCACGTTAGGACTCCGTGAAGCAACGCTTTAAACGTTCACCATGTCAATGTGTTGAACGTAATGAGGAGATCACGGAGAAGAGTTTTATTACTGCGAAATCTCTATCATTGCAGACAAAACAAGCCCTAAACTGTTTCGATACATAAGATGCATTAGCTACACTAGTTGAGAAGTGATATTCGACTGGCAACTCCTTAAAAGGAAAATGTAGAAATTTGTTCAACATTTTTATTGGTCCCTGCAATATTGTCAATACTGTACGAGTTTCATTGTGAGAACCTAAGTGCAATATATCGAGCTGTTCAATCGAACAATAAGTGGGAGATGATTCAATTGAAACTAAATCATTTTCCAAAGACACACATAATCATGCACATCATTTCCTCTATCATAAAGTTTCGAGTCATCAGCACATAAAATTATTTCATTGTCTTCTACAGAGCGACATATATAATAAATGAACACAGAATTGTTGCTTCACGTATGTAACTTTCAGCACGATCATTTGCTAAGAGACAATTTCCGCTCTAACACACTGCAGCCTGTTTAAAAGCATACTTTTATACCACGCATACCAACATCCACCGATAACTATTTTATTTCACTTGTGTGGCAACATGTCGTGAGAACAGAATCAATGGCGCCGTCAAGAATATCATCCCCAAATACATCAATATTACCTAGGTTGTCAACTATTCTGATCCAATAGTTTAGACTTTTCAACAAATGTTGCTATTGATTTCTCTCATAGGAATCGGTGTTGGTAATTAGGCACTAAAGTAAAGGTATTTATGTAATGATTCCTGCTCAGTAGAATTTTATTATCTTCTCTATCAAATTCTATATAAACAAATTACCAAATCAATGCCATTTGTTCCTAGAGGAGTATGTCAAGAGGTCATGAATGTGATTCTTTTCTGTTAATCCTTTGTGTTTCATTTTCAAGATATCGGACAAATAGGAGCATCGAAATTCTTTAAATGTATGAAATATGTGTTCAAATACCATTATTTATCTCACAGTTATCAAATGTATAGTAGATGTGTTTAATAATCGTTATTTATCCCACAGTAAACATAATATACTTAAATCTTTACTTTCTTGTTGGATTTTCCTTCAGGAACTATTTTTTAACCACATTACAAATTAATAAAAAAGAAATCACATTAATAATAGAATGATTTTTCCAAAACAAATATTCAGTAACACTTTTTCAAAACATAATAAGAAGGAATATATTTATGTGGATATTTTTTCCCTATTAAAGTTCAAAGAAGGGAATAAAAACTGAATTGCACGAATGTTTAACTGTTGTAATTTTGGAAGCAACAGCTGTCGTGCCTTGTTTAATAATTTATCCGAAACCAGTTTCTTCGTATGCTTTTTATCTGAACAATGGCAAATCATAATACAAGGAGAGAACACACTTTGCTAGGAAACAGATAAAGTTAATCCACTTTCATGCGAGTTGACATTACTGCACTCTGTGTCTCATTTGTATTTGTTTCAAAATTCCTATCAAAGGAAATCCAGTAAATCCAAGACATGAATGCGGACGCAATTTGATAACAGAAATTGTGTTTCGCTTTGGTCGGCAGATTGCTTAAGCTTTATTGTACACACTCAGGAGCCCTGGAGTTTTCCCTGGTCATATATAAGAAACCATGTAACAGCATTGCCTTCCTCTGCACTATACCTGTCAATTAGGCAGCGTTCATACAACAGGCAACGCAGTCAGTGAGATTACTTTACCGTCCGAGGCTTAGTGTAAATGTAGAAAAAGTCTACAGCCACACAAGCGAGCTAAGGCCGATGTTCGCCTTTAATGGAACGCAAGCGAGACGCTGACGGCAGCCTGCGTCAAACAGAGGCCTCGCTGCTTCTAGATAGCTCAGTTTGTGCCGTGCCGAGGCCTCGCTGCCCGTAGTGAGCACAGCCTGGGCGTGCCCAGGCCTCGAAATTCGTTGAAGGCTCGGCCTGTGCCGTGCGGAGCCCTCGCTGCTCGTGGGAAGCTCAATTTGGGTCGTGCCGAAGCCTTACTATTTGTGAAGGGCTCAGCCTACGCAAGACAAAGGCTTTGCTGTTTTTAAAAGACTGAGCTTGTTCAGAGGCCGCGTTGCTCTTGAAGAACTTAGGCTGTGTCAGGCAGTGCCTGTGCTGGTCTAAAGAAGCTCATTCAGTGTCGTGCAGAGACTTTGCTGTTGAATAAGGCTCAACCTGCCCTTGGCAGAGGCTCTGCTGGTCAAAGAGGGCTCAGCCTGTGCCGTGCAGAAGGGGTATAAATTCTCTCAGATGGCACAGCCTGAGCAACGTTTCAGTATTGTTGCTCTTAGAGGGTACAGCCTGAGCCGTAAATAGACGCAAGCTGGTCTTCATGTCTCCGCTTGCGCAAACACTGGCCTCGATGCTCCAAAAGAGGTCAGCCCAATTGACGGTGGCTCAGCCTACGCCACTGAGGTTCAGCCTTACGCCACTGAGCCCCAACTTGCTGATTTGAGACGTATCCTGCTATTCTGAGGTAACGGTTCATTCGATTTTTTTATTTCTTTTTTGACTGCAGCTGTCTTTGTGTTGCGTTCGTTGCAACATTTATATTGTAAGGTTGTCTTGATGGTCTTTCATAGTGAGACTCTAGGATATTTGTTATTACTTTCAACTGTTTTACATGGAACGTTCGTGAATGATTATTCAACTTTGAAAATTGAATACCTCGTCATATTCCACGGAACTAAATTGATCTACCCTTCATTCATGTAATGTCAAATTTGGACCCCGGTGTATGACGAGTTG
>SDVV010040212.1:0-10554 GCA_016164225.1 Gammarus roeselii | reverse complement strand
CTCTCACCACCCCAGTTACACTACCACTGTAGCCCCTCTCACCACCCAGCTACACTGTCACTGTAGCACTCTCACCACCCCAGTTACACTACCACTGTAGCCCCTCTCACCACCCAGCTGCACTGTCACTGTGGCACTCTCACCACCCCAGCTAACACTGCCACTGTAGCCCCTCTCACCACCCAGCTACACTGTCACTGTAGCACTCTCACCACCCCAGCTACACTGTCACTGTAGCACTCTCACCACCCAGCTACACTGTCACTGTAGCACTCTTACCACCTCAGCTAACACTGCCACTGTAGCCCCTCTCACCACCCCAGTTACACTACCACTGTAGCCCCTCTCACCACCTCAGCTAACACCAATACTGTAGCCCGTCTCACCACTCTGGCTGCCACTGCCACTGCATTTCCTTCTGACTACCCCAGCTGTCATCACTTCGACTGTAGCCCCTCTCATCTCCTTAGCTGACACCACGGTCACTGTAACCCCTCTCATCAACCTACCTTGCACCATGTATGCCACCTGTAGTGTTTCTCACTCCTCTCATCGCCCCAGCTGGTACCATGCACCACCTGTGGCGTCTCATCGCCCCGCCACGGTCGCCTTATCGCCGGATTCTATCGTCACGGCGGCAATCGTCGCCGGCGATCAGCCCTGGGCCGGACGGAGGTAATTTAAGCGGGTGCCTCCGATACCGTGCGGAAATATTCCCTTAATTAGGGTATAAATTACGACACTGTGGGGCCATCAGGCACCGCTCCCAGACCAACAGTTTTGGATGGCTTTTTACATCCGTCTGTGAGGAGGTGTTGCGCTGCACTTTGTGATGTGTAGCCACTGACGGCATAGAGGGAGCCACTGACGGCATAGAGGGAGCCACTGACGGCATAGAGGGAGCCACTGACGGCATAGAGGGAGCCACTGACGGCATAGAGGGAGCCACTGACGGCATAGAGGGAGCCACTGACAGCATAGAGGTAGCCACTGACGGCATAGAGGGAGCCACTGACGGCATTGAGGGAGCCTTTGACGGCATAGCGGGAGCCATAACGGCATAGAGGGAGCCACTGACGGCATAGAGGGAGCCACTGATGGCATAGAGGGAGCCACTGACAGCATAGAGGTAGCCACTGACAGCATTGAGGGAGCCTTTGACGGCATAGCGGGAGCCACTAACGGCATAGAGGGAGCCACTGACGGCATAGAGGGAGCCATTGACAGCATAGAGGTAGCCACTGACGGCATTGAGGGAGCCTTTGACGGCATAGCGGGAGCCACTAACGGCATAGAGGGAGCCACTGACGGCATTGAGGGAGTCATTGACAGCATAGAGGTAGCCACTGACGGCATTGAGGGAGCCTTTGACGGCATAGCGATACCCACTAACATCATAGAGGTAGCCACTGACGGCATTAAGGGAGCCACTGATGGCACAAAGGGAGTTACGATGACGACTCGCCCACTTGATCGGATAGACTTCTGAGCCTTGTTTCAACTTTAAATTGAAGTAAACGCTTCATCCATTTTTTCGGAACCAATGATATTTCAGGCTCCAGGCCTCATATTTCCTAATCTTATAATTCATATATTTGAGAAATTTTTGAAATATTCATCATAGAATCGAATTTTCCTACAATTATTTACTACATAACGTCTCCTTTAAAATAAGATTATTGAAGACTAAAGCTTTCCTGAACATTGTAGTTGCCGCTTATTTCTTATTACCAATTACGGCTGGACGGCAACTAATCACTTCTGATATAAAGGTATTCACGAATTGTTCTGAAGCAAAGTCAATCGGCTGGTCCACTAGACTAGCAGGGCAATCATCCAGGGATGTGAGTATGAGATACCATCCAGGGATGTGTGTATGAGATACCATCCAGGGATGTGAGTATGAGATACCATCCAGGGATGTGAGTATGAGATACCATCCAGGGATGTGAGTATGAGATACCCTCCAGGGATGTAAGTATGAGATACTATCCAGGGATGTGAGTATGAGATACCCTCCAGGGATGTGAGTATAAGATACCATCCAGGGATGTGAGTATGAGATACCCTCCAGGGATGTGAGTATGAGATACCTGTAAATGTTTTTCAGCCGTGCAGGATATTCACTCGTGTTTGTAATCAAATGAATGAAGAAAGATAAAAGTCATTTCACTATTGCCATATGCCAGCGCAATTGGTTGGAACCTCTGATCGGTCGAACGAATCATTTCATCGCAACCTTTTCGTTCCTTCTGTACTATTCATTTCTTACGACTTCATGTCTAGTCACTGCTTAGAACTATCTGCTCACAACTATTAACTCAAAATCTCATAATATTTCTTTATGAAACATCACCGCATGAATTACCCCATTAAACAATACGAAAAAAAATGGTTCTTTACGAACGTCACTTTAACTGCGATGATTGCCAAGATCTAGCTAAAGACGTCACTTTAACTGTAACGATCACGAAGATGCTAAGGACGTCACTTTAACTGTAACGATCACATAGATGCTAAGGACGTCACTTTAACTGTAACGATCACGAAGATGCTAAGGACGTCACTTAAACTGTAACAATCACGAAGATGCTAAGGACGTCACTTTAACTGTAACGATCACATAGATGCTAAGGACGTCACTTTAACAGTAACGATCACGAAGATGCTAAGGACGTCACTTAAACTGTAACGATCACGAAGATGCTAAGGACGTCACTTTAACTGTAACGATCACGAAGATGCTAAGGACGTCACTTTAACTGTAACAATTACGAAGATGCTAAGGACATCACTTTAACTGTAACAATCACAAAGATGCTAAAGACGTCACTTTAACTGTAACGATCACGAAGATGCTAAGAACGTCCTAATCCCACTCAGGAGAATAAAACCTGAACACAGTGAGATAGAATAACAATAATCACTGAATGTGGGTACACACCAGGATATAATCTATCAACTTATTTGTCATTATTTTACCAAATTGTGTTTATCGCAGAATAGATTTCTCAATTGATATACTTAATTGATTACTCTAACCAGTCAATACTCCTGATCAGCAACAATGGCGGACTACCTTAAACTCTCTTTCGATTTTTTAATACGTGACTGTACGTATATCAATTTAATTCATTCAGGAGGCGCTTCAGAATCGAACCTCGGACTAATTGGAGGACCGAGCATTGCTGCCGCCCACCGATACGTCTTACTCTACTTCCATTAGCTGGCGATCACCTTACTCTACTTCCATTAGCTGGCGATCACCTTACTCTACTTCCATTAGCTGGCGATCATTTTACTCTACTTCCATTAGCTGGCGATCATCTTACTCTACTCCTATTAGCTGGCGATCATCGTACTCTACTCATATTAGCTGGCAATCATCTTACTCTATTTCCATCAGCTGGCAATCATCTTACTCTACTTCCATTAGCTGGCGATCATCTTACTCTACTTCCATTAGCTGGCGATCACCTTACTCTACTTCCATTAGCTGGCGATCACCTTACTCTACTTCCATTAGCTGGCGATCACCTTACTCTACTTCCATTAGCTGGCGATCATCTTACTCTACTTCCATTAGCTGGCGATCATCTTACTCTACTCCTATTAGCTGGCGATCATCTTACTCTACTTCCATTAGCTGGCGATCATCTTACCCTACTTTCATTAGCTGGCGATCATCTTCTCTACTTCCATTAGCTGGCGATCTTCTTACTCTACTTCCATTAGCTGGCAATCATCTTCTCTACTTCCATTAGCTGGCAATCATCGTGCTCTACTTCCATAAGCTAGCGATCATCTTCCTCTACTCTTCTTCCATTAGCTGGCTATTGTCTTACTCTGCTTCCATTAGCTGGCAATCATCTTACTCTACTTCCATTAGCTGGCGATTATCTTCTGTACTTCCATTAGCTGGCAATCGTCTTACTCTACTTCCATTATCTGGCGATCATTTTACTCTACTTCCATTAGCTGGCGATTATCTTCTGTATTTCCATTAGCTGGCAATCATCTTACTCTACTTCCATTAGCTGGCGATCATCTTATTATACATTTATTAGCTGGCGGTCATCTTACTCTACTTCCATTAGCTGGCGATCTTCTTACTCTACTTCCATTAGCTGGCAATCATCTTCTCTACTTCCATTAGCTGGCAATCATCGTGCTCTACTTCTATAAGCTAGCGATCATCTTCCTCTACTCTTCTTCCATTAGCTGGCTATTGTCTTACTCTGTTTCCATTAGCTGGCAATCATCTTACTCTACTTCCATTAGCTAGCGATCATCTTCCTCTACTCTTCTTCCATTAGCTGGCTATTGTCTTACTCTGTTTCCATTAGCTGGCAATCATCTTACTCTACTTCCATTAGCTGGCGATTATCTTCTGTACTTCCATTAGCTGGCAATCGTCTTACTCTACTTCCATTATCTGGCGATCATTTTACTCTACTTCCATTAGCTGGCGATTATCTTCTGTATTTCCATTAGCTGGCAATCATCTTACTCTACTTCCATTAGCTGGCGATCATCTTATTATACATTTATTAGCTGGCGGTCATCTTACTCTATTTCCATCAGCTGGCGATCATCTTACTCTACTTCCATTAGCTGGCGATCATCTTACTCTACTTCCATTAGCTGGCGATCATCTTACCCTACTTTCATTAGCTGGCGATCATCTTACTCTACTTCCATTAGCTGGCGATCACCTTACTCTTCTTCCATTAGCTGGCGATTATCTTACTCTACTTCCATTAGCTGGCGGTTATCTTACTCTACTTCTATTAGCTGGCGGTTATCTTACTCTACTTCTATTTGCTGACGACCAACTTACTCTACTGCCATTAGCTGGCGATAATGCTACTCTACTTCCAATAGCTGACGATCATCTTACACTACTTCCATTAGCTGGCGATTATCTTACTCTACTTTTATTAGCTGACGATCATCTTACTCTACTTCAATTAGTTGGCGATCATCTTACTCTTCTTCCATTAGCTGACGATCATCTTACTCTACTTCCATTAACTGGCGATCATCTTACTCTACTTCCATTAACTGGCGATCATCTTACTCTACTTCCATTAACTGGCGATCATCTTACTCTACTTCCATTAACTGGCGATCATCTTACTCTACTTCCATTAGCTGGAGGTAAGGAGTACGGAGGTTTGTTAAGCAAATCCGATTATATAACTTGAATTAGATCATATATGCCAGTTGTTCTCATAATTAAATTACTGTGTATCCTTGTAATGTTGGGGCAGACTCAGGACAAGCCCGTAAACATGCCGAACATGATCAGAACTCTATTTTTCTAAGTTTCATAATTTAGTTTCCTCTGCAAGACTATGTACTTATGGGTATAATATGATTTATGCACTTAATCCTACCATAGATTCAATCAATAATTCACTTATATAAATGCCCATTGATCAACCAACACGTTTTGTTTCATGCTAAATACAATAGACATAGGTTGCTTATGATATGCGAACAATGCCATGAGCGTTGCTCCCTCAAAACTACGACAAGTCATTACCAGTGAGTCGTAGAGGACGAGTCACGACTACGACTCGTGTAATCGTGACCGGTCAGTTACTCTATCATAAGCGATGGTCAGCGATTTGTGTGTCCACATACCGGACACAAGCCTGATTGTGTTCACCAATAGAACATCGTATCATAACTACACCCAAAGCTGGGCACGATTCTGTAGCTAGATACTGTCGAAAAAACGGTATCTGATTTGGGGGAAATGAAATTGAACTGATTAATTTTCAAACGAGTAACTTGGTTACACCCTTGCTGCATGGTTGATCAATGTATTGGTGTTGGTGACCTCAGTACCAACTCTATGGCTTTGTGTTGGGTCGCTGAAGGAGCCAGAATGTACGGTAACAAATTAAGGGATAAAACTCCTGCTTCTGAATGTATAATAAAGATTTAGGACAAGTTTCGATAGAAGTATGTGGCATAAAAAATGAGTGACTGCATACGCTGCTTTTATTCACCATCAGACACAGTTACAGCACAAATGCGGTAAATGGCCCTGTTCAAGGCTAAAAAAAATTACGCACGTAGAACCAAAGACTAGTAACAACAACACCAAGACGCACAGACTTTTGTTAAAACTCGTATTTTGAATTTGACAGATCCGTCGCTAGATGGCAGCACCGGCTGCCCTATTAAATTGAAGACAATCTTTCTGAGCTCAAATTCGTAGCCAAGATACAAGGTTTTATTCCATTTGGGAGCTACTTTTACATAAGGCGGTAAAATAAATCGCACTAGTGTTTACTAATTAGTGATTACCTAGCAGTCCCACAATGTGCTTCAAAAAGTACACTTCAGAGGGCGCTTCAAATGAGACACCTCAGGAGGTGCTTCAAATAGTACACCTCAGAGGGCACTTCAAATAGGACACCTCAGGGGCTGCTTCAAATAGCACACCTCAGAGGCCGCTTCAAATAAGACACCTCAGAAGGTGCTTCAAATAGGACACCTCAGAGGGCGCTTCAAATAGGACACCTCAGAGGCCGCTTCAAATAGGACACCTCAGAAGGTGCTTCAAATAGTACACCTCAGAGGGCGCTTCAAATAGGACACCTCAGAGGGCGCTTCAAATAGGACACCTCAGAATACACTTCAAATAGGAAGGATCAAAACCCCATGCCTGACCTTTTTTTATGTTTATTGTCTTTGTAAACGTTCAATCTTAAACGCTCTCCGTGTTTATCGTTCAACCAAAAGCAGATATTTGAATTTCATGATTTGGAGAGCTCATAATGTCGCTGTAGTGTTCATTTCGCTATCGCTTACTCATTGTATAGGAAAACACAGCCTTGCTGGCCTGCAATTGCCGAGTTAGACGCCCCACGAACATGCATGCATGCACCGTCCTCGATCTCGCCAGGTGCTTCCTATTTTTATTATCATTGATTGTTTAGCTTATTTCGTTAATAATGAGTTTATTGGACATGTCAATGATGAAATAGTCGCATTTAAGATAAGTTCATATTAGGTAATTTAATCGCAGAAAATCTTGTCCTTGACACTGTTCACACTGATTTATTATCCGTTCATAACTTTTATTTATACCACATTGCCAATTGGTCGAATATTACAACAACGATTAGGTCAACCAACGCCAACCGATATAGCAAGAGTTGATCCTGTAGACACTGTCTACACGCCTTGTCTACACTGTCTACATACCTTGTCTACACTGTCTACATGCCTTGTCTACACTGTCTACATGCCTTGTCTACACTGTCTACATGCCTTGTCTACACTGTCTACATGCCTTGTCTACACTGTCTACATGCTCTGTGTACATACACAATAGACTTGTGCAAAAACATGTTGCGGACGTTAAACTGTCTAATCTTGACTAAAATGTTTCTCTGCTATTAAGAATTGTTTGTTATTTTTGTCGGTAGCTTAGTAGAAAAAAAACATACTCGGAGTCATGTTTGAAAGCTTGTTTTCCCGTTTGAAAGCTTGTGGCCCAGTTTGAAGGCTTGTGGCCCAGTTTGAAAGCTTGTAGCTCCGTTTGAAGGCTTGTGGCCCAGTTTGAAAGCTTGTAGCTCCGTTTGAAAGCTTGTTTTCCCGTTTGAAAGCTTGTAGCTCCGTTTGAAGGCTTGTGGCCCAGTTTGAAAGCTTGTAGCTCCGTTTGAAACCTTGTTTTCCCGTTTGAAAGCTTGTAGCTCCGTTTGAAGGCTTGTGGCCCAGTTTGAAAGCTTGTAGCTCCGTTTGAAGGTTTTGTGGCCCAGTTTGAAAGCTTGTAGCCCCGCTGCTAGGCACGTAGACCCTTGCAAGGTCGAGGAACCCTTTTGGAGAGCTCGTAGCCCCGTTGGACAGAGGAACTCCGCCGGATTGCGCGTAGCCCTTCAGCTAACCAATTGCAGGGCCAGGCTGTATCAGGTCGTCTCGTGCACGTGGGGACGCCATTTAAGGGAGTTTACGGCCACTTGCGGCCAGCATTACTCCCCAAATCAGTGCCGGCCTGACCCCACGGCCCAAAGGGAGAGAGGGTGGGTATGCTCGCGTCGAATTGGAGCATCACGACCGTACTGGGGGAGAGGGCACTGGAGAAGGAAGGGAGAGATGCATGTGGTTGAACACGAAAATGGACGGATGACCGGCGGATAGGTGTTAGACATGCAGGGGGTGGAACAGACAGGTGGAGGAAGCGAGCGCACACATGGTAGAACAAGCAGATGGATGTTCAGAAGAGAGAGAGGTGGTGTTAAATTGTCAAAAAGGCACGAGGTCTTATAAAGAAGCGGATGACAGGTGACCGCATGCTCACTGTTTATAGCCCTAGGCTCACAGTGAGTAACGCACATTCCTCGATGATTGCACTAGAAAAATACTGTTCATGGTCATTATACGCAGTCCAACATTCATCTCCATGCAGAGAGTATCCAGTTGGCATCGAATATGATAACTACCAAGGCATTTCAGCAAGTGAAGTGTAGTAGGGCTGCTAACCTACTAATAAAGAACATATCAAACATATCAAACAATGCCTGGTGTTTGTTTGGTCGATGCAGTCACTCGAGACATCTTACTTAAATCTCACATACAAATAATGAACAGAATTCCTTCATCAAACTTGTGGAGTTTTTCTTCACCGGTAACTATTGCATCACTAAAACTTACCTTTTTCCTTCTATGGTTTAGGTTTAATTGGTCGCTGATAAGGGACATAGTACTGTCCGAAAATTTCGACTTTGTTGTAAATTTGTTAGACATTGTGGCTTTTTATTACTTTTCACTTGATCTCACCTCGAGATGGAGGTTATTTATCTTATGCTACGGATAATTAAAACTAATATTTGAAGCAGCGACGCTTCGAAATAACAAACACCAAGAAATGTGGTGACGCTTGGGGCACCGTAATATAACTCTATAACTGATGCGTCGACGCTTCTCACGTCTTGCATTTCATTCATCATTGCATCATACAAACTTTGATGACATCATCGCCGTATACTACGACTCCACGCATCATGTTAGGACTGGATAATTAACACCAATATAAAATGGTACGCTGCCAGGGACAAATGCTCACTGATTAATGTGGAGGCGACGCCTGGGGCACTAATCTAACTGCTTACCACTGAAGCGTCGATGATACTCTCTTAACTGCTTACCACTGATGCGTCGATTTCACTCTCTTAACTGCTTACCACTTATGCGTCGATGGCACTCTCTTAACTGCTTACCACTGATGCGTCGATGATACTCTCTTAACTGCTTACCACTGATGCGTCGATGGCACTCTCTTAACTGCTTACCACTGATGCGTCGATGGCACTCTCTTAACTGCTTTTCACTGATGCGTCGATGGCACTCTCTTAACTGCTTACCACTGATGCGTAGATTTCACTCTCTTAACTGCTTACCACTGAAGCGTCGATGATACTCTCTTAACTGCTTACCACTGATACGTCGATGGCACTCTCTTAACTGCTTACCACTGATGCGTCGATGGCACTCTCTTAACTGCTTACCACTGAAGCGTCGATGATACTCTCTTAACTGCTTACCACTGATGCGTCGATGGCACTCTCTTAACTGCTTACCAATGCAGCGTCAATGATACTCTCTTAACTGCTTACCACTGATGCGTCGATGGCACTCTCTTAACTACTTACCACTGATGCGTCGATGGTACGCTCTTAACTGCTTACCAATGATACGTCGATGGTCATTCGTAACTGCTTACCACTGATGCGTCGATGGCACTCTCTTAACTGCTTACCACTGATGCGTCGATGGCGCTCTCTTAAATGCTTACCACTGATGCGTCGATGGCACTATCTTAACTGCTTACCACCATCTACCTAAAGGAAACTTAATATAGTCGGTGTCTGCTGTCGTAGTATGCCGATTATGTCATCAAAAGTATAATGAATCGGTAATTTTTGCACGTCACTAGCATACACTAGCGTCACTAGCAGACACTAGCGTCACTAGCATACACTAGCGTCACTAGCATACACTAGCGTCCCTAGCATACACTAGCGTCCCTAGCATACACTAGCGTCACTAGCATACACTAGCGTCACTAGCATACAGTAGCGTCACTAGCATACACTAGCGTCACTAACATACAGTAGCGTCACTAGCATACACTAGCGTCACTAGCATACACTAGCGTCACTAGCATACACTAGCGTCCCTAGCATACACTAGCGTCACTAGCATACACTAGCGTCACTAGCACGCACTAGCGTCACTAGCATACACTAATGTTACTAGCATATACTTGCGTCACTAGCATACACTAGCGTCACTAGCATACACTAGCGTCACTAGCATACACTAGCGTCCCTAGCATACACTAGCGTCACTAGCATACACTAGCGTCACTTGCATACACTAGCGTCACTAGCATACACTAGCGTCACTAGCATACATTAGCATCACTAACATACACTAGCGTCACTAGCATACACTAGCGTCCCAAGCATACACTAGCGTCACTAGCATACACTAGCGTCACTAGCATACACTAGCGTCACTAGCATACACTAG
>SDVV010040211.1:0-10554 GCA_016164225.1 Gammarus roeselii | reverse complement strand
ATGAAGTGTTTGAGGAGCATGGCTGGAGTAACGCTGAGAGACCGGATCACCAACGACGTGGTTCGAATCAGAACAGGGATGGTGAAAAAGTTGGAGAACAGAGTGGATTCGCGTGTACTGAGATGGTTCGGGCACATGGAGAGGATGGATGAAGGGAGATTGGTGAAAAGGGTGATGAATGCGGAGGCGAGTGGTCGCAGGCCTAGAGGTAGACCGAAGTTTGGGTGGATGGATGGTCTGAAGCAGGCGTTGGGGAGAAGAAACATGAATGTGGAGGTGGCGAGAGAGAGTGCAATGAACAGGCGTGAGTGGAGAATGGTTGTGAATGGTTGATTTTGACGCTGCTCTGATGTGCTTTCCCGCCCTTGGCATCCCGCTTTTGGGATGGTCGTGGGAGGGGGGGGCCCGGCCCTTATGACGCGGCCGGGGTAAACCAGTGAAAACTGTCGGGCCCTGCTGCTGACGACGGTTCCTCGGTACATTCGGGACCCAGAGTGTAAGTTGAGGGGCTACCGGAAGGACCCTTTAGCACAAAAGGGCTAAGTTGTGTGAGTGTGAGCGTGTGAGGGTGTGAGGTGCGCCTTGCCGTCAGCCACCATCCTTTCTGGGGGATGCGGTCTAGTATCTGTATCTGTATATAGATAGATAGCTCCATTTTGAAAAATAAAGAAACGACAACAAAAAACTCAAGCTTTGCATGTTTGATGTTGTCTTTTACCAATTGAAAAGATGTTACAGGAAATATAATGAAGCAATAATGGGACTGGCCCAAATTGATCTGGTTTGGAAGTAGCTATGTCCTTATAACTTGCCTAGATGGATTTGGCAGTTCTGATATACATATCATGATCTATGAAAGACTGATTCTTTCATCATCAAATGTGATTTTTTATAATAAACATAGGACAAATATTGAAAATGTGACAATAACTTAGATAGGAATTAGGGGCAGGTCAACAATATTGTTGGCTTCTCAATATTAACTTAGACTATGGATCGCCTATTTTGTTGACTCAGAAGGTATTGTTATTGCTTTGCATCACTATTTAGTAGATAGATCATCATAGAAGAGCTTTCAGAAGACAAAAATTGTCCAAATACCAGAAACATTTTGGTGACGCAGTAACTAAACTCCACTCCCCAGGTCTAGATTGGTCAAAATTCGCCAAGACTCTTCAAAAGAACACGACTGGCAAAGGGTGCATCACGCACCGTCAACAATGTCTCAAGGTGCATACAAATTAATTGATAGAGATACTTATAAATAGTCAAGGACTCAAGGTTCTTGCGGGCAATACAATAACCAGGATATAACATTTAGCTATTTGATAACTAGGAATGTAAGGGAGATTATTTACAGAAAGGAAAGAAATGTATGTGTAGACAAATGCAGTTCTTAGAACCTTTCACCTTCTTCACAAGCACTACAAACAGTAATTTAGATAGTCTGAATAACATCAGAACTTTCAATGCATAACAACATTGGTGTAATTGATATTTTAAAATATAGCTACTAGAGAAGACCTATATAATGCCATTCATATGAGTGTGCAGCAGTCTATGATGATGGTAATGAGAATACTATCATGTGGTAATCAAAATATTTATATATATATAATTCAATATTGATCTTAAAGTTGGTGAATAATTAGCTGAAGAACCATTCTCAATATAGTTCCTCCTTAAACCTTAGGTGGCTACTCAATCCAACTTAATCTTATCAAACTTACTCTTACTTTATCTAACTTGATTTGTGTAACCAAACCTAATTCAACTCAACTACTGAAAAAAATGTGCACTAATTTTGTCTGACAAAAAAATTTCCCAAATTCTTAAATATAGCAGAATTTTTTCTTGAAAACATTTCAATTGTGAAAGGTCTTACACCCAAGAGCAGTTACCCATCAAGAAGAATAAAAAATTACGGCTTGTTTGCAGACCTGCGCATATAGTGAAGACAGTTTGCAACATTTCTTGCTTATGCAATCAAAACATTTCCTATTAAACCTAACCTAACCTAATTTAACTTCACTTTGAGGTATTTGATTTATTTGCATGTCTGCCAAAAAGAGACCACATTTGAAGACTAAAATTCTACCTTAATTTTTTTTGCTTGCACTTCATTTTCCATGATATAGTGGTTAACCTAAGACATTTTGTTTATACCCATCTGCTAATAAAGTGGGAAGTTGAGTCTGGAGTCATGTGTACCTCAGATTGGATCCAAGATTCCATCCCCAAAAAAAATCTGAAATTGGGTAAATACAATCAAGCCAGACACAAAAAGGTTGTTTGAGGTAGCTAGATGCATAACTATTTTGATATTCTGTGATTGGCAGCTGAAATATATGCAAGAAACTCAAAAACACTAGGCAAAAAATTGTTCAGAGCAGATCGGGGAGTTTCCATTTTGGCACAGAGTATGTGTTACCTTATGATGTGTAGGAAGGGCATAACTATAATTTCATTACAAATACCATGTATAGCAATGGTTATGTGTCCTTCTTCAAACTTGAACCTTCTTTCTTCACCCATGAGTTAGTGCAGTGAAGTAGACTAAGTTTTTATTACCTAGTTGCTTGCATGCCAGATATATGTTGCAGCTTCAACCTGCAGTTCTGCACTGTACATTTATACTTGTCTATCCAAGAGGACCAAATACACTTTGGTGTGTACAAAGCTACCTCCTATAGGCTCTTCTTCTTGGTGTTGAGGAGCTCACACTGGAAACTGTTTTCTTCAATGGCTTTTAGAGATGTCATTGCTGGGGTAATTGCATTATTAACGGCTAGCTGTATATGTCTTACTTCTTGCATATGCCTGGGTTCAAGGGCATCATTTATCACGAGATGCATACCTTATGTCTAGTCATTTACTGCAGGGGCACCCTGCTTTGGACACAAACTCATGCTCTCAGGCAAAGCCTCTCATCTGACTGCTGCCAGCCTGAGTCAATAACTAGCAACAGAGCCTGCACATTGGCAGTAGATGAAAACGAACACCGACGTCACACACGTTTGGTAAACTAGTTAGGCGCAACATTCATGGAACAGCCGGAGTGGAAGTGCGAAATTACGCAATTCCGTCGTTAGTCGTATGCTCGGGAATTGAGAAACGTAAACGATGTTGATAGTGATGGCTATTTATAATAAAAACTGACAGTGATTGTTAATTATAATTTGTATAATTACCAAAATAAAAAAAATCATCCAGAAGTTCTATTCTGTTTTGGAGGACGCCTGGTTGACGGGACATCTGCGTCTATGTGCGGTCAACCCAAACTGTAATTCTGAAGTCCATTGCCAGGCGTACGCTCCTCTAACTCTTTGCTGAATATAGATTTGCCAGTATATTACGACAGTAGCGCACGTAACTCTACAAACATACTCTGCGAGCGCACGCGAAGGTCTAAATATTCCAATCTCAGCTACTGAGGCGCCCGGCCGGTTTGGTACATGATATTCAGTGACGAAAACGCACGTAATATTCTCCACCCCGCACCCAATTGTGCAATCTAGTGGGTGGGTAAGTGTGTGTGTGTCTGTCTGTCTGGATGTGTTGCTTCTTCATATGCTTCTTTGTTGTACAGTGTGCTGTTCTATATTTTTTGTGATTCATATGGATGGCTCCTGTGATAGCCAATGGTGTGCACTAATTCCACATCCTATACCTGTGTTAACATAGCTGTTCTCATTATTAAACTGGCATGCATGACTTTACTGGCCTCCCCCGGTTCTGCTGCTCCTCATTTGCTTGTAGCGCTGCTGGAGGGGGCTGCTGAGGTATGAGATGCAGGTTAGAGACATTAGGTTTGGTTACGAAGGTCAAGTTAATTGAGCCCAGAAGTTGGATTAGCATATGTTAGAAGAATGTGTGGCTACCTAAGGTTCAATACTGAGTTAGCTTGAAAACCATTAAGTGGCATAAATTTGATTAAGATCTTCGTCTAGGTTCTCATGCTTATTATTTACTGCTACAGGGAACAATGTTAAATGATATAGATCAACTGTTAACAGATGATAATTGTTCACTACTAGCTACCATAGACAGTTGCAAATCCTCACAAATTGCATTTGGTATATGTCTCCACTTATTAATTTGAAAATATTGAACAGAATAAATATTATATTTGGCAAGTTGTTCAAGTTTTTATGAACACTAAAATTGCTGTTCTGACTCAAGACGTGATTGGAATGTCCAGGTACTTCATTTGTCTACATAAACACTTCTACCCTTCAACCATTCATCTCACTTATATACATTCCTAAATTAATAGGTCTCAAAGAACTTTATATCCCTGTCATTTTATTTGAGGGCAAATGAGTCATTTTTCACTACCTACTATATTAACAAACATGGGGGTGCCTTCCTGCAGCGCCTGATACATCCTGGTCTAGTCTGGTTCATGAGAATGGTCTTTTTTGTTACAATTTGGACCAACCTAATCCTAGTGAGTTGAATTGCAGCATGACCAAAATGTTTCTGTTTTTTTGAGCCTATAAAGTGTATCATCTACATCTAGGTTGATAGAACAGGCAAATCAATCTAAACTATTATTTAGAAGTCAATAAAATGTTGCAGACCTTCGGCTCTTTTCAATCCAGTTCATTTTGGCATCTCCTTTTATTCAAAGGTTTCTCAAGTATTTATTACAGAAACTAGTCACTCTTTGAAAGAGGTTTCAGAACAGCTGCGAACAGTAGGAGTATACCACAGGTAGTTTGATGCCAGACCTACGATTTATGCTAACCACAGGCTGGTCCTCGTAGGAATACATCGTGTAAGACAGCTTTTACGGTAGCGCTGATGTCTTACGTTACGTTGCGAGCAGCTTAACATGTTTGCTGGCTACGTTACGAGCATATTGTTGGAACCTTGCCTTTTCAACCTAACCTAACTTAGTGGTACGTGTTTCTAACCCGCGGGGCAGATGTACGTGTTTCTAAAAGCGCGGGACAAACGTACGTAATTTCAGGGTACGTGTTTCTATCCTTCGGGGCAATTACATATTTTGAATATGCCAATCTGTCGTTCCCATTTTGGTCCCCCTACCTTTAAGCAGTCTTTCACAGATCATGATGAGGTTAACACCACATCCAGAGCCATAATTGTACCAAGCTGTTGGTCAGGCACGTGTGTAAGCCTGACATTGGCTCTTTTTCTTTGTTATTATATAACTTTGGGAAAAATTTTGGTAGTAATAATATAAAAAGTATTTAAATTTACATTCATACACTAAAATGTTAGGTTAGGTGAGTCTAGGTTGGATTAAATATATTCCCAATTTTTGATTTGAGGTATTTTTTAGGGTAAACACGTGCCTGACATTGGTGTGGTACGTTTAGTGTTGCAGCACCTCCCTGACACACGAGACTGACATTGTGTTTAGAACCACCCTCTCCAAAGTTTCAAACCCATCATGGCAACTTAGCAGAGTATGGTACGAAATCAAAATGTTTACTGTGATCCCTACCCTGGTGCTGATCGATTCCGTGGGGTAGTGGCTCCGTGCCGACGTCCTATAAAAGAAGTGTATAAATTCGTATTCAAACAATAAAAGGTTAGGTTAGACTGGGTTTTATAAATTTTTCATTTCTGATTTAGGGATTTTTTGAGGGTTAACACGCGCCTGACATTGGTTTGGCACGTTTAGTGTTGTCGCACCTTCGTGACACACGAGACTAGTATTGTGTTTACAACCAACCTCGAAAATGTGGCATCTGAGCATTTTGATCGATGAGTCATGCCTCCTCGGGATTTCAGCCTATGAACACGCATACTCTTGCGTCTTCACTGGCTGAAATCCCGAGGAGACATGACTCGACGAACAAAAGGCTCAAGGCTTTCGGGACTTTGAACATCGTGTGCGGTGGCTTTAACAGACACTTCGGCTCAGTATGTGGTACGAAATAAAAAAATATACTGGGACGTTACGCGTTATGTTTTCTTTGTTGAACTTAAACGGTCTCACGCTAACCTGAAGTTGGTTAAGTTAACGTCCGAAACGGCGACATAAAAATACTTCGGGGTCACGAGTTCCAGCCCGCTGGCTGAGAGGATCAGTCAAAGCAAAAACATACAATGCCGATTATACCTATATACAAAACTCAAAGGCGTATCTAATCCACAAGAACACCTATATAAGAACTTTTGGACTTTGATTTTTTTAGTCAATTCAAACATCATTGAACAGTTTGTTGAACGCGTCACATCATTGGCGTGTCCAACGAATACGTTGAACCCTAACATTAGCTTCTAATGAACCTGTTAATTTTGGGGTCACGGAAATGAGCTCGTTTAGAGTGCCGTGTCGCCTTTTCAACCCCGAAGAAGTGCTGAGTTAGGCGACACAATTTTGAGGAGTTGGGTGTTACTGGCGAATCTAAATCACACATGCGAAACACCTCCGTGGTGCCCACCCTAGTGCTGATCAATAACGTGGAGTAGTGGCTCCGTGCTACGTTGTGTTGCGCACAGCTGGCTATATTTGCTTGCTACGTTACGAGCGTATAATTATAATCTTCCAACCCTACCTTACCAAAATCAGGGGCGCGTGTTCCTAACTCGCAAGGCAAAGGAACGTGTTTCTAACCCGCAAGGCAGACTTACGTATTATTCTAAGGTACGTGTTCTAACCAGCGGAAAAAATCTATTGACTTCCCCATGGTATACAACTACCCCACCATAACCACCACGGTTACCAAGGAAGTGTCGTATCTTGAAGCCGGCTCCTTTTACAGCAAGTTTGGTACAAAATCAAAACGTGATCTGTGGTGCCCACCTTAGTATTGCTGGTTATCATGGGGTAGTGGCTTCAAGCCGACATGTTACATTATTTTGCGTGCCGCTACATACATTTACTCGCTACGTTACGAGCATATTGTTGCAACCTATCCTACTCTGCCTAACCTAACTTATTGGCGCGTGTTCCTAACCCGCGGGGCAGAGGTACGTGCTGCTAACCTCCGGGGCAGAATAAACGTACGTACTATTCTAGAGTACGTCCTGCTAGCCCTCTGGGCCAAAATACGTGTTAATCTTGGGCGCGTGTTCATAAAGTCTCAAAAACCACATCTTGAACATAATATTCCCTCCCTATGTCTTACGTCTCGACTACCCCATCGTATATAGCAACACCACCAAAATCATCACGGTTAGCGAGAAGATTTCGGGTATTTACTTATACACGACCGTCCCCCAACCTATGGACAACACAACAATGCATAAACAGCTGCACGCACTTCCCAGACCTTACACTGATCGTAGAGCCAAGCAGATTCAACAAAATCACCCAGCATCCTACTGGATAGCTTGGATGGGGAAGAGTAGAGCTGTCCTACGCCTACCTTTCCTTCTCAGCCATCCCTACATCTATCAATATTTTCACCCTCTCGTAGAAATTACTCCTGAGCAGATGTTCTACTGATTCTCTTACCTTATTTCACAGAGTACACATCGATCTACCACCCCGTTCCACCTGCAGATCTTGGCTAGCACCTCCAGATCTTGGCCCGCACCTCGCCGTAAAAACTGTGCTGTCCCCAACGATCCATCATATGGTCTATCGGGGACTGAACACAAGTTTATTATGTGCAAGTCAAGTGGCATTATTGCTATGTTGAGTGTTTATATCATTATATATTTATGTCTGGTGTCATGATTGTATATATTTTTTTCTGAACAAATATGTTTTTATCCTTATCTAGTTGGGGTTTAATTGACTCATTCGGTGGTTGGTTGGTGGGTTCTTAGCATTTGGAAGCTTGGTTAAAGCCTGTTGGTTGGATTTGGGGCAACTTTTTGTGTTTTCCATCTGTTTATTTCATATGTATATAATATCTATAGGAATAGAGTGGTAAAATAATTTGGTAGTTAGCGAGTTGATGTATACATTTCTTAGGATGCAGTAGCTTTGTTACGAGAATATATCCACCCCATAATGCATTATCCAGTTTTGAACCAGATATATCGGTGCTACCATGTATCCGCATGTTCCAAATGAATCGTTATCAAGCGTATGTAGACTGTTCGGGGAGTCTTATCTCGATCTATTTGTATAGCAAGTATTGGTTGGGGGCCCTATAGCGAGAGTAGCTGAACGATATGGATTTATTGTAAGTTATTATATCATGTTATGTATACTTAGTAATTTGTATTGTTTCGGAATTTTGGATCGTTATCTCTTACAGTTATAGGATTTTGTATGATATTTTTGGTTTGCATCTTCCATGTAGCTCAATATTTCAGGCATAATTTGCCGGTTATTGCATCATTTTGGTATTTCTATGTATATGTATGACATTCTGTAGCGATAAGGCCGTGGTTACTTTAGTTAAAGAAGATTTTATTCACCCCTGTTTTGGACTGAGTTTGAGAATAATTTCATCAGATTTGTATATACTACAGCGTGTTCGTGTAAAAGTACTCCACATCATTTACTATATGTTTCAGTTATGTAAATCAGTCACATGTCGTGGCAACTTATTAACGTTTGTTGTTTGGTTGGTTACATGCTATTTTTTTATCGTACATCATGTTTTTTAATGTATGTTTTGAGTATGGTAGAGAATTGATCTTCTTGCTTTGTTTTAACTCGAGCGTTTTAGTATATTTCATTCAGTTTTGTATGTTTTCTGTACAGTTTCCTTCTTCGATGCCAGCAAGGCATTGGGTATTTTATACAATTATAGGAATATTAGGATATATTAGGTTTGTATCTGCAATGTAGGACATAATTTCAGGTTTAATTTAGTTACATGTTTTGTATTTTTGGTGTTTTATATATATTTTTACATCCTGGTGCAATGTTTGACGTAGATATTATATATAGAAAATTCGGTTTGTTACAAACTTGGTCTTGTTGTTAGCTTGGTGTATTTTTATTGTATGACCATACTTCAATGTTTAGGAGGAGTTAGAGAGTCGCATAGGCAAAAGCTCGTTGCGTTTACGTTTATTTGGATAAGTAGACCGATATACTATGATGGATCCTGTGTATTACAATTTTTAATGTTAATTAGAGCAGAGCAGAGAATTCCGTAGTAATTTTATTATTTTTGTATTGTATGATTTTTTCCACGATAATCATAGGAATGTATGTTTATGAGCTGTAAATCCGTTCTGCATCTATGTGGAATTTCATCATTGAATCCTAGCAAGTGTGTAGTTTAACGTTTTAGGAGACGATAAACTGGATGGTTGGGTCCTGGTGTAGAGGCGCCTTGCACCCTTTGGAAGTCATTTGGAGTTCATCCATGTTCAACACGAAATTGTTAGTTCATGTGGATGTCGGTTTTAAGTTCCATGGGTTTGTTAGAGAGGTTATGCGACAAGTTGTTGATCGTTGTAGTGATTTACTTAGGTCGTCAGTGAACAGATGCCCAGATTTTTATGGCCACACTCTTTGAGACTCATGTCAGGCCCGTTCCTGACAACTTTACCTGTGTATAGATTCTTGGTTATGTCCAGGATGTAACTTTGCTCGACGATGTTCAGAGATGATGGACTAAACAGATGCATGGTATGTCTGAGGTGTTGTACCATGACTCGGTGTTACCTCTAAATTTGTTATATATCTGTGGTAAATTACTGAGAGGTGATCTATTGAAGCGTTGTAGAGTTCGATGTTATGACACAGTGGGCTTTGATTTTGTCCAACTGGAGGCACAGCATCAGTTAGGTCTAGGAATTTTTACTCGATTTGAACGGTTACCGTAGTATTATTACTTTATTATGCATGAACTCAGTGTTTTTTTAAATGTCAGATATTTTCGGTATGCCTGTTATGTTAGTATACGGTTTTTCATGAACCAGATCACGTGTGATATTGGTGCAGGTTATATCATATGGGGTGTAGTAGGATACGCCGTATATCGTAGTTAATCAATGTCGGTTGAGAATCTTATTTGGCTGTTTTATAGTTGATGTTGTTGTATGATTTTTGACGGTTATCATAGGAATAGGTTAGGTTAGGTATAAATTTGCCTAATTTCATGTACTGTTGGCTATAAATTCGCTCAACTGGATATAGTGGTACAAGATATTGGTAGGGTCTTTACCTCTTGACATTGGATTTGGGTCCTATTTTATGTTGTCTTGAAGAACTAGTCTACCGAATATGTGTAGAGTGTTTGCGTTAAAACACTCCATTAGGTTAATGTAGACCTCAATTAGGTTATTCGCTCGCATGTCTTTACTAGATGCTCATTCCCTCAAGTCTTTTTTTTATAAATGTATGGTAACCGTTTACAGTTTGTGCAATAATTCAGGCTTAGTTATGAGATTTCGTTCCAATTCAGAATATCTGACTTATTCGAGCATTCACAATATCCACTCTAGCATTTTTCACTGTAGGTTTGTAATGTGGAGGGGCCGTAAAGCTAACCCGTCCTAACCTATCCTAACCTAACCTAACTTAGATTTTTTTCTTGTTTGCATACTTATGTTAGGTATTTCTTCATTGATTAAAGTTTTATTCATATCAAATCTAGCCACTTGGCTCTATAGATTAACCAATCTTTAGCAAATTGTGTACCCAAATATAAATGTATATAT
>SDVV010040209.1:0-10554 GCA_016164225.1 Gammarus roeselii | reverse complement strand
TATTTGTGATGCGATCAAACAAATATCCTTTATAACCATCCTATCAATTTTCTCCTCACTACTGATCATCCTATTCCCTCATGTTAATTGTTACTGACCATATTCCAACAATCATAGTATTTATTTTTTAACATAATTTATCCCCGACGTCTACGTTCAACTCCAGAATTTATGGTTTCAAAATAACATATCAGTTTCCCGTTCAAATAAAAAAGTGAATACTTCGCAAACCTTCATATATCCATGCCGACCTCGCTGCAGCTTCCCTCGGTTCACTCACCGGGACGAAGAGAAATGAATCCAAATTAGATTTCCAACTCTGATTAACACTCTCCACTCGTTTGATGGAGGGATGGTGGCCGCAACCACTCGTTTGATGGAGGGATGGTGGCCGCAACTACTCGTTTGATGGAGGGATGATGGCCGCAACCACTCGTTTGATGGAGGGATGGTGGCTGCAATTGGATGTTACAAGCACAAAGGAACGTTGGCATTCCTGACTGGTAATAACCGTTCTAGCTCCTCTCTGGGCCTGCCACAATCATCACACCGTCACCACTCGGCCATTCGTTGCTGTCATTATGTTCATTGTAGCACCTCAGCTGCGACCTGCCACAATCATCACACCGTCACCACTCGGCCATTCTTTGCCGTCGCTATGCTCATTGTAGCACCTCAGCTGCGACCTGCCACAATCATCACACCGTCACCACTCGGCCATTCTTTGCCGTCGCTATGCTCATTGTAGCACCTCAGCTGCGACCTGCCACAATCATCACACCGTCACCACTCGGCTATTCGTTGCCGTCGCTATGTTCATTGTAGCACCTCAGCTGCGACCTGCCACCATCATCACACCGTCATCACTCGGCCATTCTTTGCCGTCGCTATGTTCATTGTAGCACCTCAGCTGCGACCTGCCACAATCATCACACCGTCACCACTCGGCCGTTCGTTGCCGTTGCTCTGTTCAAAGGAGTTCTTCCTGTCATCGACGCGTTAGGACTAGAACACTGAGGGCGGGCAATTAAGGCCATCGCCTGTGGCAAGGCTTGTAATGTGATTGTATCCCGTGGTTCTTCATCATAAGTTGAACAAAGTGTGTGGGTGAGGCGCAAATGAGCACTGGCTGTGATAGACGCGTGTTGTCGACATGTACGAGTTGGTGCAATCAGTTGACGCTCGTCAAATTAGTTACTTCAGTACCCGGTAGTGAAAGGCTATAAAGTATCGCGCCGATCAATATCTTATCAGAAGTTTGGGGGCTTGTAACCTTCTTATTAAGCCACTGGTGTTAAAAATACAAAAAAATGCGATGAATGGATCAAATTGTAGGCATAAATGGCTTCTGTATATTTTGTTTACTGGTTTATCTGAGTTAGTAGGAAAGTTTGTAGGTAACATTGCAACGTAATCTTTGTCATTCACTTCATACGAAGTGAATTATGCCTCGTGATTTAAAGAACAGCAAACATTATTCTGATCAAATGCCAAACGTTAGGAAGACTCGTCGGCAAATGAGGCCAACACACTCGCTCCCGCTAGTGTCAGATCTCTCGAACCAACATACATACGGGATAACGTGACAGGTACTTGTCTTCCAGTCCATCCTTTGAACCAAGGTAAATACGGGATAACGTGACAGGTACTTGTCTTCCAGTCAATCCTTTGAACCAAGGTAAATACGGGATAACGTGACAGGTCTGGTACTTGTCTTCCAGTCCATCCTTTGAAGCAAGGTAAATACGGGATAACGTGACAGGTACTTGTCTTCCAGCCCATCCTTTGAACCAAGGTAAATACGGGATAACGTGACAGGTACTTGTCTTCCAGTCCATCCTTTGAACTAAGGTAAATACGGGATAACGTGACAGGTACTTGTCTTCCAGTCCATCCTTTGAACCAAGGTAAATACTTGATAATGTGACAGGTACTTGTCATCCAGTCCATCCTTTGAACCAAAGTAAATACCGGATAATGTGACGGGGGCTTATCAACAACCCATCCTGTGAACCAAGGTAAATACGGGCTAATGTGAGGGCTGCTTGTCTGCGAGCCTTCTGGACCAGAACAGAGAACGCAGAGTGATGCAATGAAGCCCTCTGGGCAAGGATTAGGCGCGGAACGATGCTTTGGAACACTCTGGGCCTTCACTATCAGCGCAGAGTGATGATAGGGAGCCTTCTAAACCAGGACTGGTAGCGTGGAGCTTCTATGGCCCCTCTGGACGTGGAGCGACTATGGCCCTTCTGGACGTGGAGATTCTATGGACCCTGTGGACTTTGAGCTTCTATGGGCCCTCTGGACGTGGAGCTTTTATCGACCCTCTCGACTAGAACAGGGAACGCATAGTGTGTCGTGTTAATCTGTCTAGTTGATTAGACTTGTACTGTGTGTTCTAGTTTCAAACTAAATCTTGAAAGGTTTTAAATGGAACGTGAATTAGTTTCATGAGGTAACAACAAAGTCTCAAAAAGTCAAGCAGCCCTGACACGTATGCTTGAGCAATGAAGGCTGGTAAGGCGCAGAGACGGGGAATTCCCGTGCGATTTTATCATTGCGGCATGATCATGATTGTTAGGCTAGCATGTAGTGATTTCTACCCACAAGTGTGATACTAGAAATGTACGAAACTGTGTACGATGATGCCGTTATGATGGAGGGACCGAAGAGAACGAGTCAAACTAGTCTTGGCCTTAAACTGACCTCATCCTCCCACATTAAAGAATTCAATGTTGTTGACAAATCATGAAATTCAAAGCGTTGGAATAAACAAGGTGAAAGACAAAAATTGCTCACCGGATGATCCACCCTTTTTCGGACCCCATTGAAGTCTTTCAGTCTCAATTCGCGTTTCAAAACATCACAGCCCTGAAAGCAGCAAAAAAATACGAACAAGTATTCTCCGTAGCGTAATAACACAAATTTGACAGAAGTTAAAGCCGAAGAACATCGAAAAGTCAGCATACATTTAGCTTATACCGATTTCGAAGTCGGCCATTGGCGTCACAGCATCATTCAGTAGGAGGAAGGAAAGACATGATGAGTCGATCGAAAGTTATTCATGGGTATTCTACAATTCGGGGAAGGGTATATTCGAACAAAATAACAGGTAGCAAGGCCAAATTTAAACACAAAAGACTACTGAAAACCACACAGAAAGCACGGCAAGGCATCACAGGTGCACGGGAATTACGTCTGTATCAGGTGCACGGCGAAAGGAAACACCTGGTGAAAAAGCATTTCGCGCAGAAAATGAAGTGAAACTTGAGCAGAAAGATGGATCAGTTGACAAAGGCATGCAAATGGAAAGCCGCCACGAACGAGCGAAACAAAACCAATCACATCAACAAACTTGACCAGTACATTCTGCCTGAAGAATACAGCCTACATGATTACATCACGGTGAAACAGGTACGACAATTTTAGCTCTGAAAGGACAACAACAAGTGTCGGCCAAGAATCGATTCGATGGGGGTGAAGGACTCCGACGATGCATGCCGCTGAACATCATAGCGGACCAAGCCCAATACCGTAACCAAAAATGAAGCCAAAAGTCATGATAACAAATTTTTTCATACAAAACCTTCAGAGAGGGGAATGAATCTGAGACAGATCGCACCCCATTAATAGTACGGTCATTCAGCAGATGCTCACGTGAGCTGAATTGGACTCGGGTTGTTCGGATAGCATATTGGCAGAAAATATAGTGCGTAATGTTCGAAGAAGTAAGATGTAGAAAACGTATCAGAAACCTTAAGATTTCGATAGAAAGGTCATCAAATTAGCTGTTGAAACGACACTTGACATAAAAATTAAAAATACAATTAAAATGCATTCATTTCTTGAAGTAAATAACAATCTGTTAGAATTGTTAGGAAGAGATTCATGTAATGAGTTTAATTTCTGTCAATGTGCCGGAAAAAGCACACCACGATTGAACTGGTCAGGAGGGACGGTCCATTCACGAAATGTAACGAATTTATTGTCTCCTTGCTGCAGAAGCAATTTAAAAAATGATGTTAATATTGAAATTGACGATGCCTGTTAATCAGTATTTAATAGACCGAGAAGTGTACCGTACCGATGCCGGTGTCTTGTAGAGGGCGCGCTTGCAAATATAGAAAGTGTTGGAAAAATAAAAAGATTTGGATCACTTTGAGTGTGCTCGTCCTGCTGCGGCAGTTCTGAAGTCATCTGGAAAAATAAGACTAGGCGGTTATCAACTTACCCGATGCCAATTCCAGACTGGGTGCTATGGGAACATTGGAGACCCCTAAATGTTTTCGCCCATTGATTTACAAAATGTATACATACAACTCCCTCTGGACACTAAGAAATACACTTTTATTAACACTTTAGAGAAAGCGTCCCAACTCAATGACTTACCGTTTGGCATTTCTACAACCCGTGGAATTTTCCAAACTTTCATTTCGCACATTCGTTCCCACGTTCCCTAAAAAAATGTTACTTGGATCATGTATTAGTGCTAATAAGACACATGACGAACATCTAGAAGTCATACACGGTATTTGAAGTAATAAAAGGAGCTGGTGTTAAAATTAATAAAAGTAAATTTCAATATTTTACAAACAGCGTTGAATATTTGCGACACGTGTTGTCTAACGAGAGGCGCGACCAAACGCTCTGATGGTCCAGGCCAGAGGCCCCTTGGTGCACAAACGCTAAAGAAGTTCAGGGTTTTGTGGGATTATGCGCATATTACAGTAGGTTTTTACCAAAGTTCAATTGTGCATTTGCGCCATTGTACGTAAAATTTACCTGGAGTAAAATGAACATCAAATATGTTTTGAGACAACAAAAAAACATATTCAGAGGTAATAAAAATTGAAGATTTTTGACACAAATCTCGAAATTGCAATCGAGACGGACGCCAGCAATTGCGGTATAGCAGCCACAATTCTCCAATAATAGTATGAGGCTTTCTATTGTGTCCAATTGGCCTCCCAAACGCTAACCTCAGTTTAGATAGGTAATGCCACAATACACAATGAGGCACAAACAATAATGTTTGCGATCGAAAGGTTCGAGGAATATTTACTGGACGGTATGTTTAAGATACGAACCGGTCATTAGCCACTGTGCAAGCTTCCGGGGCGTGAAAGCGCTATGGCAATTAATCTCGTAGTATAACTACAAAGATGGAATACGACGGAATTCGTTCAACTGTGCACTGAAACACATACCTGGTCAATCACCTGGCCAATCAAATTACCTCATGATTACCACTAGCTTATTTAAAAGACGATTCCTAACCAAATGAAGTCGTATTATTGGTGATAGATTTGGAGTCGTATAATGTTTCATCTACATATCTAAGCTAGGAGACAGAGAAGGATTCTCAATTATACCAATTTCAGCATTACGTAATGCAAGGTTTTTCCCAAACAGTGAATGACGTCATAAAACTTTTCCTGCGAGCATAGGAAGATTCATTGCCTAACAACGGTATCATGTACGGAAATAAAGTAGTAATTCTTATAAGAAAATGGCAGTATATCAGCGATGAAGAGTATCGCTCGTTCATCAGTGTGGTTCGCAAAAAAATAGATGAAAGAATAAATGGGTTCATTTAAGCACGTAGAAGAAGAGTAACGAATGCCTGAGTCCCAAATCCAACCACAAAGAGCGAATGGCCGAGGTCCATGGACAAACGTTGAAGATGACATTCCAGCCTCTGTTTCGTCCAAAACGAGGTCATTCCCTTTTTGTGTGTGTGATGACTAGAGACATCGAGGGAGAAGTTGTGAGAAATGTTAGTTCAGAGGTTACAACACAGGTATAAAGAGCAATATTCTGTCGCAATGACCTTTTGTGTTCAATAGTTTCGGCCAATGCCAGCTCATTCACATAAAAAATGTCCCCAGAGCTTGTAACATACAAGTGCTGAGGGCCAAGCCAAACTCAGAAAATATACGGGGAGTGTTAAGCAGAGAATTAGACATTTTTTTGCTACACTACCGTAAAATCCTCACTCAGTTATCGCTCCTTCAGTACCGTTAAAATGGTAGTGTACGTAATCGAAAAGAACACATTCATCCAAGGTACGCACCTGAAATGTCTCAAGAAGCCTGGTACATAAAACCATGTTCTAAGTAGGAGATCAAGTATCTGTATTAAATTTAAGGGAAGGCGCGAGTGGTTTGAAGCGACTGTCCGCGACAAAATATGCTCAATATGTATAAGGCAAATATTTCAAATACAGATGTTACCTGGACAAGACGACATGTTGAACAGCTGTTACGCGAGAATATAGGAGATGACATCTTAAACAGAAGTTACACGAGAATATGGGAGACGACATGTTGAACAGAAGTTACACGAGAATATAGGAGACGACATCTTGAACAGAAGTTACACGAGAATATAGGAGACGACATCTTGAACAGAAGTTACACGAGAATATAGAAGACGACATGTTGAACAGCTGTTACACGAGAATATAGGAGACGACATCTTGAACAGAAGTTACACGAGAATATGGGAGACGACATCTTGAACAGAAGTTACGCGAGAATATAGGAGACGACATGTTGAACAGCTGTTACACGAGGATATAGTAGACGAGGAGACGACATGTTGAACAGCTGGTACACGATAATATAGGAAACAGGTATCTCAAGTAATGTATGAAAGAGTGTGCTGTAAGAGTCGGTAATGCAGGAACTGATGCAGTGTGCGACAGAAAGTAGATATGAGTCTGTGAGCGAACAGGATGAGTGAAAGCCCGAGTCAGGAGAAATCATCCTTGACCCAACTGAAATACAACCAACAAACGTAAACGGAAGTCAGCCCTGACGTTCGTGAGAGAACGAAGCCCGGCTGATAGATATGTTGCTGCAGCAACTCATACATAGCGTGGTAAATATGTAGATAAACTTATTTCCACGTTGATAAATAATGTTCGATCTTTCATAAGCGATTTTCAGCGTATTTCCTCCCTTAAAGGAGGAAATGCATCATGTCCATGCATGTGTTTAATATATTATACTTGAACAATATCTTCCGTTTTTCAGCTAAATCATATGTAATAAGCGCGACGTGAATTAGTTACATATGGTAACGAAGGACCATCAGAGAGGTAGTTAGTTACACGTGGTAACGCAGGACCATCAGAGAGGTAGTTAGTTACATTTGGTAACGTAAGACCATCAGAGAGGTAGTTAGTTACATGTGGTAATGTAGGACCATCAGAGAGGTAGTTAGTTACACGTGGTAACGTAGGATCATCAGAGAGGTAGTTGGTTACCCGTGGTAACGTAGGATCATCAGAGAGGTAGTTAGTTACATGTGGTAATTTAGGATTATCAGAGAGGTATTTAGTTACACGTGGTAACGTAGGATCATCAGAGAGGTAGATAGTTACATGTGGTAACTTAGGACCATCAAAGAGGTAGTTAGTTACATTTGGTAACGTAGTACCATCAGAGAGGTAGCTAGTTACATGTGGTAACTTAGGATCATCAGAGAGGTAGTTAGTTACATGAGGTAACTTAGGACCATCAGAGAGGTAGTTAGTTACACGTGGTAACGTAGGATCATCAGAGAGGTAGTTAGTTTCATGTGGTAACTTAGGACCATCAGTGAGGTAGTTAGTTACAAGTGGTAACGTAGTACCATCAGAGAGGTAGTTAGTTACATGTGGTAACTTAGTATCATCAGAGAGGTAGTTAGTTACATGCGGTAACTTAGGACCATCAGAGAGGTAGTTAGTTACACGTGGTAACGTAGGATCATCAGAGAGGTAGTTAGTTACATGAGGTAACTTAGGACCATCAGAGAGGTAGTTAGTTACAGTTGGTAATGTTGTACCATCAGAGAGGTAGTTAGTTACATGTGGTAACTTAGGACCATCAGAGAGGTAGTTAGTTACATGTGGTAACGTAGGACCATCAGAGAGGTAGTTAGTTACATGTGGTAACGAAGGACCATCAGAGAGGTAGTTAGTTACACGTGGTAACGTAGGATCATCAGAGAGGTAGTTAGTTACCCGTGGTAACGTAGGATCATCAGAGAGGTAGTTAGTTACATGTGGTAACGTAGGACCATCAGAGAGGTAGCTAGTTACATGTGGTAACTTAGGACCATCAGAGAGGTAGTTAGTTACATGTGGTAACGTAGGACCATCGGAGAGGTAGTTAGTTACATGTGGTAACTTAGGATCATCAGAGAGGTAGTTAGTTACATGTGGTAACGTAGGACCATCAGAGAAGTAGTTAGTTACATGTGGTAACTTAGGACCATCAGAGAGGTAGCTAGTTACATGTGGTAACTTAGGACCATCAGAGAGGTAGCTAGTTACATGTGGTAACTTAGGACCATCAGAGAGGTAGTTAGTTACATGTGGTAACTTTGGACCATCAGAGAGGTAGCTAGTTACATGTGGTAACTTAGGACCATCAGAGAGGTAGCTAGTTACATGTGGTAACTTAGGACCATCAGAGAGGTAGTTACTTACATGTGGTAACTTAGGACCATCAGAGAGGTAGCTAGTTACATGTGGTAACTTAGGACCATCAGAGAGGTAGTTAGTTACATGTGGTAACTTAGGACCATCAGAGAGGTAGCTAGTTACATGTGGTAACTTAGGACCATCAGAGAGGTAGTTAGTTACATGTGGTAACGTAGGACCATCAGAGAGGTAGCTAGTTACATGTGGTAACTTAGGACCATCAGAGAGGTAGTTAGTTACATGTGGTAACTTAGGACCATCAAAGAGGTAGCTAGTTACATGTGGTAACTTAGGACCATCAGAGAGGTAGTTAGTTACATGTGGTAACGTAGGACCATCAGAGAGGTAGCTAGTTACAGGTGGTAACTTAGGACCATCAGAGAGGTTCGATGTCATGAACGTGATGTGGTGGGCAGGAAAAGGGGTTAGGGCCACGTCGAATGATTCATGCCCACTTAGTGAGCCCAACGGGTTATGTTAGGTACGCTTAGCCATCAGCGTACGCTTAGCCATCAAGCGTACTCTTAGCCATCAAGCGTTCGCTTAGCCATCAAGCGTACGCTTAGCCATTAAACGTACGCTTAGCCTTCAAGCGTACGCTTAGTCATCAGGCGTATGCTTGGCCATTAGGCGTATGCTTAGCCATCAAGCGTACGCTTAGCCATCAAGCGTACTCTTAGCCATCAAGCGAACTCTTAGCCATCAAGCGAACTCTTAGCCATCAAGCGTACGCTTAGCCATCAGGCGTACGCTTAGCCATCTATATTTCAACATTCTTATCCTACCCGTTCTTATTGTTTCGGCAGGTGTCACTACTTAGTTTTTGAATTCTTTTGCAGCCTAAAGACGTACACTACCCTCAGAGTAAGACTACCCATCATCCGTAAAGGACTCCTGACCAGCGATGAATAACACTTCAGCTGATCATTAGATGCTCTTCTCCGAGTATCCGTGTATCTGTTTCAAGGCTTTTCTTTTTAATAAGTTCTAAAAAATATACGATACAAATTGCAGGCAATTTTATTCAAACACTGCTCGACGAATTTAAAATGTATCACAAAAATCTCAACTCACAGCCCTTCATCAGACAAGAATAGGAGTTCATTCAGAAAACGTATCGCTGCATAAAATGCCTTACCTCATTTGCGTACGAACTCATCCTTGTGTTTATTGTTTCTCGTATTCCGCGTAGTAGAGGAACAAAATAGAATTTTCCATATTCTGTTTCTGACTCACTCTGGAAATAGTGAATAAAAGATTTATGAACACAGAGGTTATCGCATACATGTCGTAAAATAAAATGTTAGGGGTTAGAGTTTCCTACAGGGAAACATGAGTGAAAGGGGCGCCCATATTTACCTAATTGTACCGCCATACATCATGCCATTCAGAATATTCGTTCGCAATGTCTAAATGACCCACCGCATTATTTGTATGCGCTTCAAAAATGAGATGGGCTGAAGAACCGTATCTGCGGCAGCTCGTCCTCTTCGCTTCAGTCAACGGCTGATGGATCGTAGTTGCTACGCGTCACCTCATTAATGAGGGCGGCGCCAGGATAACAACTCGTTGATATTGACCTGCAGCTGCTTAACTACGGGCTATCTGATGTCGCTGAACTGGTTATCTGATGTCGCTGAACTGGTTATCTGATGTCGCTGAACTGGTTATCTGATGTCGCTGAACTGGTTACCTGATGTCGCTGAGCTGGTTATCTGATGTCGCTGAACTGGTTATCTGATGTCGCTGAACTGGTTATCTGATGTCGCTGAACTGGTTATCTGATGTCGCTGAACTGGTTATCTGATATCGCTGAACTGGTTATCTGATGTCGCTGAACTGGTTATCTGATGTCGCTGAACTGGTTATCTGATGTCGCTGAACTGGCTATCTGATGTCGCTGAACTGGTTATCTGATGTCGCTGAACTGGTTATCTGATGTCGCGGAACTGGTTATCTGATGTCGCTGAACTGGTTATCTGATGTCGCTGAACTGGTTATCTGATGTCGCTGAACTGGTTATCTGATGTCGCTGAACTGGTTATCTGATGTCGCTGAACTGGTTATCTGATGTCGCTGAA
>SDVV010040208.1:0-10554 GCA_016164225.1 Gammarus roeselii | reverse complement strand
TACGATCGTGCAATGTCTCCAGTTTCAACTTGAAAGGCCGTTACGATCGTGCAATGTCTCCAGTTTCAACTTGAAAGGACGTTACGATCGTGCAATGTCTCCAGTTTCAACTTGAAAGGACGTTACGATCGTGCAATGTCTCCAATTTCAACTTGAAAGGACGTTACGATCGTGCAATGTCTCCAGTTTCAACTTGAAAGGACGTTACGATCGTGCAATGTCTCCAGTTTCAACTTGAAAGGACGTTACGATCGTGCAATGTCTCCAATTTCAACTTGAAAGGTCTTTATAAAGATACTGGTGGAGTGGGAGCGCATTATTTACTAATCGGCGGAACAGACAAATGTATCATTACAGTTTTTTTTCTTAGCTCAGACCGGTCTAAATTTGTCAAACTTTTACAGTGAGCAGTGATACTCACAAACTATTACAGTGCGCAGTGATACTCACAAACTATTACAGTGAGCAGTGATACTCACAAACTATTCCAGTGTGCAGTGATACTCACAAACTATTACAGTGAGCAGTGATACTCACAAACTATTACAGTGCGCAGTGCTACTCACAAACTATTACAGTGCGCAGTGATACTCACAAAATATTCCAGTGTGCAGTGATACTCACAAACTATTACAGTGAGAAGTGATACTCACGAACTATTACAGTGAGCAGTGATACTCACAAACTATTGTAGTGAGCTGTGATACTCACAAACTACTACAGTGGCGCAGTGATACTCACAAACTACTACAGTGGCGCAGTGATTCTCACAAACTGATACAGTGTGCAGTGATACTCACAAACTATTACAGTGTGCAGTGATACACACAAACTATTACAGTGAGCAGTGGTACTCACAAACTATTATAGTGAGCAGTGATACTCACAAACTACTACAGTGGCGTAGTGATACTCACAAAATATTATAGTGAGCAGTGATACTCACAAACTATTACAGTGAGCAGTGATACTCACAAGTTCATTGCATATGTGTAGTGCATTTCAAATGAGAGGTCTTCTTCAACTCCAGGCAGCTAGTTGCTCCGTGAAACAATGACCTAGACAACATTGCGTCTGTTCGGCAAGACGTTGCTCGTACTCCACAGAAATCTGTTCCAGGCGTTCGAACGAGCTATAAATTTATAATACAACTTGCCGGCGCATATTGAGAGATTTAAACTTCTACCCGTGTATACATAACTCTGCTTGTGCTGAAGTTAGGTCAAAACGACTGTGAGAAAAGGCTACAATTTGCACTCTCATTTATTGAACCCTCACAAGAGGTCGATAACGACTGGTGAAGCATGTTTTCACTCAATAGGTTTGGTTAACAAACAAAGCTGCAGATCTTGGACAGAGAAAAATCCACAAGCTCCCCACGAAGAGGGATAACATCCTCAATGCGTAGCTGAGTGGTGCGGAATTAACAGACAGTCAGTGGAAAAAGATACCTTATCACACTCCATACATTCTTCAAACTTGATGTTAGTCATCTGCGCCATCGTCACGAGCTGTGGTTCCATCAACTTGCCACACAGTCAACGAAACCATGGATGCGCTGCATGGATGAAGGGTGTGCCAATAACATCAGCTCCCGTCGAGCCGCACTCGCCTGGCCACTAAGCTCGCCGGACCTAACTGGGTTTGCCAATAACATCAGCTCCCGTCGAGCCGCACTCGCCTGGCCACTAAGCTCGTCGGACCTAACTGGGTTTGCCAATAACATCAGCTCGCGTCGAGCCGCACTCGCCTGGCCACTAAGCTTGCCGGACCTAACTGGGTTTGCCAATAACATCAGCTCCTGTCGAGCCGCACTCGCCTGGCCACTAAGCTCGCCGGACCTAACTGCTACAGACGATTTCCTCTGGGGATATCCAAAGGAAAGAGTCGGCATCAATAAGCCGGAGATTGTGGAAGATTTGAAGGAGAGCGTAGGACGAGAGATTCGTGCTATTAATCCTGCGATGTGAGAGTACCGAATGATGAGAAAGTACCGAATGATGTGAGAGTACCGAATGATGTGAGAGTACCGAATGATGTGAGAGTACCGAATGAGGTGAGAGTACCGAATGATGTGAGAGTACCGAATGATGTGAGAGTACCGAATGATGTGAGAGTACCGAATGATGTGAGAGTACCGAATGATGCGAGAGTACCGAATGATGCGAGAGTACCGAATGATGCGAGAGTACCGAATGATGCGAGAGTACCGAATGATGCGAGAGTACCGAATGATGAGAAAGTACCGAATGATGGGAGAGTATCGAATGATGAGAGAGTATCGAATGATGAGAGAGTACGGAATGATGTGAGAGTACCGAATGAAATTTGATGTGCGGATACTGAATGAAATCAGAATTAGGAAATTATTCACAGGCGACGTGAATTAGAAATGCAGCGGTGGAAAGACTTTTGAACGACTACAACCCGAGGCTTGCTTTTGAATGTTGATTGATGGTAAATGTTGTCTGATGCGTCCTTCACATTGATATGTGAGGCGTCCTTCACATTGATATGTGAGGCGTCCTTCACATTGATATGTGAGACGTCCTTCACATTGATATGTGAGGCGTCCTTCACATTGATATGTGAGGCGTCCTTCACATTGATATGTGAGGCGTCCTTCACATTGATATGTGAGGCGTCCTTCACAATGATATGTGAGGCGTTCTTCACACTAACATCTGATACGTCCTTCACATTAACATCTGATGCGCCCTCCACATTGATATGTGAGGCGTCCTTCACATTGATATGTGAGACTTCCTTCACATTGATATGTGAGGCATCCTTCACATTGATATGTGAGGCGTCCTTCACATTGATATGTGAGGCGTCCTTCACACTAACATCTGATACGTCCTTCACATTAACATCTGATGCGCCCTCCACATTGATATGTGAGGCGTCCTTCACATTGATGTGTGAGGCATCCTTCACATTGATATGTGAGGCGTCCTTCACATTGATATATGAGGCGTCCTTCACACTTTCATCTGATACGTCCTTCACATTAACATCTGATGCGCCCTCCACATTGATATGTGATGCGTCCTTCACACTAACATCTGATACGTCCTTCACATTAACATCTGATGCGCCCTCCACATTGATATGTGAGGCGTCCTTCACACCAACATCTGATACGTCCTTCACATTAACATCTGATGCGTCCTTCACATTAACATATGATGCGTCCTTCAGATTAACATCTGATGCGCCCTCCACATTGATATGTGATGCGTCCTTCACACTAACATCTGATACGTCCTTCACATAAACATCTGATGCGTCCTTCACATAAACATCTGATGAGTCCTTCACATTAAGATCAGATGCGTCCTTCACATTAACATCTGATGCGTCCTTCACATTAACATATGATGCGTCCTTCAGATTAACATCTGATGCGCCCTCCACATTGATATGTGAGGCGTCCTTCACACTAACATCTGATGCGTCCTTCACATTAACATCTGATGCGTCCTTCACACTAGTATCTGATACGTCCTTCACATTAACATCTGATGCGCCTTCCACATTGATATGTGATGCGTCCTTCACACTAACATATGATACGTCCTTCACATAAACAACTGATGCGTCCTTCACATAAACATCTGATGAGTCCTTCACATTAAGATCAGATGCGTCCTTCACATTAACATCTGATGCGTCCTCTACATTGAAATGTGATGCGTCTTTCACACAAAAATGTGATGCGTCATTCACATTGACATCTGATGCGTCTTTCGCATTAAAATCTGATTTCTCCTTCACATTGATATCTGATGCGTCCTCACATTAACATCTGATGCGTCCTCCACATTACCATCTGATGCGTCCTTCACATTGACATCTGATCCATCCTAAACAATAACATATGATCCGTCCTTCACATTAACATCTGCTGCGTCCTTCACAGTAACATCTGATACGTCCCTCATATTAACATCTGATGCGTCGTTCACATTAACATATGATACGTCCTTCACATTAACATCTGATGCGTCCTTCACTTTTGATATCTGATGCGTCCTCACATTACCATCTGATGCGTACTTCACATTGATATCTGATGCGTCCTCACATTACCATCTGATGCGTACTTCACATTGATATCTGACGCGTCCTCGCATTAAATTCTGATGCGTACTTCACATTAACATTTGATGTCTTCACATTAACATCTGATGCGTCTTTCACATTGATATCTGACGCGTTCTCACACTAAATTATGATGCGTCCTTCACATTACCATCTGATTTGTTCTTTACATTAACATCTAATGCGTCCTTCATATTGATATCTGATGCGTCCTCACATTAACATCTGATGCGACATTCACATTCACATCTGATGCGTCCTTCACATTCACATCTGTTGCGCCCTTCACATTCACATCTGTTGCGTCACACGGTTATATCAGTTTCGCCCTTTTTATATTGTTGTTGTTGCGGTGGTGGTTGTTTAGTGCATCCGCCCTCAGGTGGCTTAGTTGTTAGCGTGATTTTAGAAATGTATTGATTTCATGTTTGCTTGAACACTTGCATGCACGGAATCAGCTCCTCATCTCGCCCAAGGTACACTAGCGAGCAAAAATTCGTTTATGAATTGAAACTAAGTGAAATCTTAAGTGTCCATTTGCCGCTCTGTATTTAAACTCATCGGAAATTTGATAAATATTACCCACGAAGTAGCTTTGTCCACACATAGTACCGTGAGAAAATTTTATGTCAAGTTAAATTCCACGGGGGGAAAGTCGAATTTGTTTTTCCGGTTACAGATCAACCATAAACGAATATTTGTTCGCTACTGGATGCGATAGAGCATGGTCAAATACGGGTATTTAATCATGCATTCGAGTTCATGAATCAAGTGGGTGTCGGGCGAAACCCACCATTTCCCGCACAAACCACAACAGTTTCTTTACACAACTGAAGTCATGTTCTATTCTTGGTTTCCCTCTTTTCCTTCACTCTAAGTTCATTTCCGTTTGTGATGATCGATCTCCTTGTTATTCACCGCCCCGCCTCCTGTTGCGCGGTGCACGCAAGCCATTAAAGGTTACCTTTCTGAAGGTGCACCGTCCCGCCTCCTGTTGCGCTGTGCACGCAAGCCATTAAAGGTTACCTTTCTGAAGGTGCACCGCCCCGCCACCTGTCGCGCTGTGCACGCAAGCCATTAAAGGTTACCTTTCTGAAGGTGCACCGCCCCGCCACCTGTTGCGCTGTGCCCGCAAGCTATTAAAGGTTACCTTTCTGAAGGTGCACCGCCCCGCCACCTGTTGTGCTATTCACGCAGGCCATTAAAGGTTACCTTTCTGAAGGTGCACCGCCCCGCCACCTGTTGCGCTGTGCACGCAAGCCATTAAAGGTTACTTTTCTGAAGGTACACAACCATCACGAATACTCATCGGACTTCTCGTCGTTCATGTTCCATTAATCTTAGTTCGGATACAAAGTTTCTAAAGTTGTCTTAGAACTCGTCGAAATTTTGTTCAAAAATAGTAACTTTTGACTAGGATCATTGTAACAAGCAAGGCTGGAGACTACATTTGCTTACACTGCTCGATTTTTAATTGTGGTTGTACATGCAACAAGAAGACGACTAGGACACTTTGGTGGGAAGGGAGGAGGGACAGATGTAACGGTTTTGTTCTTCTCTATCAAATCAAAATTTGAAGGTATACAATTTTGGACATTCTTGGACGATCTTGGACATTAATGAACAATCTTGAACATTTTTGGACAATCTTGCGTTACGAGTTTTTATACTATTAAGGTCGTTTAAATGCGTTAAAGGTAGTGCAAGGTTGAAATGAAGACAAACCATTGTTCCTATAATAATATTGGTTCATCTCAAATGTGCATGATAATTGTTGTGATACTATAACAAAATAAAATAGGAAAACAAGGTTAAGTTATTTAGAAGGAAAGTCAAGTCCATGTACCAATCTCCCAACTACCCAAATGACTTAGAATCTCAAAAGGGGAGGCGTGCGCAAGCTGAAGCAGAGCCACGAACTCTCCAATGAGGACACAGCTTTACAGTTTGGTAACCTCTGAATGGCGTGTCTCCTTGGCTGCTTGTGCCTCATTGGCATACAAGTAAATTCAGCCGTTACATAAAATGTTAGAGTCCGCCCTAAATACGTTACAACTAAGGGGCTACCATGGGCAACGGTTTCGTCTTTTAGAATAAACACAGGGCCTGCATGTCATCCTGTAGCAGGCACAAAAATGCTGACTTCCCCACTTGAAAGACGGGCACAAATGTCATACATTTGACATCGGTTCTCGGGCGAATCAGAGTTTGTAATACAGCTTCAAATGAGATATAATACTCAAATGAAATGTAGATTTTTTCAATTGCTTATAAATATAGCGTGCATGTAGACTTTTTTATTCCAGTTACAATGTGAAGAACTGTCCAAGACATGTCGTCTGACTACCTTCCAATCGTCATAAACTGTCAACTTCAATCCCCAACCCACAATAAGCCCTCCATCGTAATTACTCTTCGTCCTTGAGTCAACAATGCATTTGCAAATGGAATGCCCCAGAGAAGAAAATAATGTTTCCAGAGTTCACTGAACGATGTAACTTGCGATCGCTACTGTACACGTTGCTATCGTAAGGATTACAATGTTTCTTGGTGCGTCCGACCTCGCATACATGTCACACTTATCAACAAACATTTCATCTTCAAATATTACGAACCAGCTAGGTACAAGACTGATAACATTGTTGTTATTCTCGGTGACAGGAGAGGGTAGCACATCACATCAATCTGTATTAGTCTCTGATAAAGGCGCTGTAGAGGGACCCAAGATGTACTGACGGAACAGCTGTTCACCATAGTTGTGTTTCATACTTTAGTCTCGAACGGATGCCCAATTAGTCAATAAAATCAATTAATTTCCAAGATTATGCGAACGCTATAATTCTTGGTGTATCTCCAAAACTTTGTATACAACATGCGAACATAACTACGCTCATCAATTGCCCAAAAATTCTGTGATCGGCTACGTCTCACCCTGACGTTCACCGTCATGACGCCAGAGCTCTAGGAGATCAAGAGTGCACATGCAGCACACCTGTGCATAGTCTATACACCTTGGAGACAGCTAGGATATTTTACTCCCTTTCAAGGAATTATGTTGATTCTAGCCACAGTGGTCTAACATTGCTTTGATCAGTCTCTCCAGCATCTACTTATTCATTTATATATGCTATAAACAAGCCCAATATTCAGCTTATTATCGACAGGGTTTTCTTTTTATAATTGTACACGTCTTCTTCGTGTTTTTTTTTTGTAAGCCACCATCAACTCTTGTGCTTTCTTCAAAGGACCTGAGCTGCCCCTTTTTTTCTGAATTGTGTCTGCTAGCTTTAGCTGGGGAGACAAATTTTGTGACAAGAGTGCCCTTGTTTCTTCAGCAGAATGATGCGAATCGTAAATCATTCGAAGGAGTTTCGGACCCTGTATACAAGCGTGTATACGGCTTTCCATCTATCCATTGTACTGGTCTCACAAAAACTGCTTAGGCTTCCAAAGTTATGAAGTAAACATGAGAAGCGATGCTCCATTTGAAAGCTCGTGTGAAGTATTACGATAAAAGAATGGGGATTTTGATTTTTTTTTCATTCGTATTGTTGAATGATTTTTAACCGTTTAATTATCTTGTAGCAAGCATCACCAGAGATACAGCGTTCGAACGTTGTTGGGGATCACCATATTATAATTCCTGCAACTAGTCAAATCGGACGAGTTGCAGAAGGTGCTGAGGTTACAAATGAGAAGTATAATATACTGGTTCTTAATTCCAGACCTGATCCCTGAAATTATATCCTATATACGGAATGCTGGTTAAGATGTATTTTAATTTTTCGTGCCAGCCACAAGCCCTTAGCTGTCTTACCATCAATGCCAGTTGTCGTTTGTGGCATATTTCCGATGTGGTTTGGGGATTTGAGATGTTTTCAGTCAGCGCACCTTTTAACGTACGGGCTCTTCAGTGTGCAGTTGGGTACCATGAACATTTGCACACGCATGCACTAATCCTTTAACGGTTTCCATGATGAAACTTGCAAACAGAAAGGTCTATTTTTTCAAGGTCATTTTCCCTGTTGCGTGATGTCATTCCGAGCGTTAAGGTATAGAACAAACACCATTTAGAACCTCTTACTTGCTGGTTCAGGTGAACCACGCCCGAACACCGCGTGCAAGGTCGACCTTTAGATACAGCACTCACTCACGTCACCATGTCATACACATGCTGGGTGAAACCCTCTACTACAGCAGTCACTCACGTCATCATGTGGTAAACATGCTGGGTGAACACTATCTAGAGGCGTGTTCAAAATTATTTCCCAAAATTCATCTTGTATAATATCTTGACCAACCCGGGTTGCACTCCTCACCTCTTCTGCCGTCCGATGTTTTAGTGTCAGTTCAGTAAATATTCGATGTGCCCTCTCCTATCTTGCTTGCTTAAGCAAGTGCTCTCTGTGCACACGCAGACCTTGCTACAGTTAGTACTCGTTGTACACTCGTATCTTGCTACAGTTAGTACTTGCTGTACACTCGTATCTTGCTACTGTTAGTACTCGCTGTACACTCGTATCTTGCTACAGTTCCTGTTTGTGGTTTTGTGAATGGGTGTTTTTTCTTCCGTCTGTGCTCGCTCGCGCGTTCACGAACCATATGTAGTTTCTGGGATTGACCTGGACTGCGTAGCTATAAACCTTGTGACGCGATGCGGTTGGAGTAGATCTAATCCGTGAAGCCATTGTACCAATTTCGACGATACTATCGGTGCGCACTGGCGCGCGTGCATATTACTCTTGGAGTTCTGAGTGGTTGGTGGCGGGGATTCGTTTCGTCTGAGTGTTTATCTTACCTGGATAAACAAATTGTGCCTCTACTAAACTAGACCTCTTAGCTGTAAACATTGTGTTGCGTTGCTGTCGGAGCTGACTTTGTCCGTGTAGCCGTAAACCTTGTACTAGTTTCAACGATGCTACCTGTACGCACCAGCGTGCGTACATATTACTCCTGAACTTCTAAATGATTGGAAGTGGAGATCCTTTTCGTCTAAGCGTTTATTTTGTGCGCACCACCGTGCGTCTGACATTGTTGAACTTTTCACATTTTTCTAACTTTAACAGCGTTGTTTTTCGTGCAGGCTGAGGCGTGTGAGCCTATTGGAATCCATGATAATCGAGCACTACGGAGGAGCCTATTATGACTCGCGTTGAGGCTCTGGTGGAAATAAGAATCAAATCCACACTGCTTTGTCCTTTCCTGATTCATCATCGTAAATTTGCACAAATTTTCCCCGCCCGTTAGAGTATCCCTCAGTGTCTTCGTAATGTATTCCTTCAGTCATGCGATGCAGCATGACAGCAATGCTAGAGCTCGTCCACGACTCGTGGATCCTGCGGCCTGATATCACGCGCGGTGGATCGTCTTGCTGCATTTGCGCGTGGATTAAGTCGCTACGCATGGCCCACAGCCAGCATTCGCGCGTGGTAGATCATCTCAGTGCACTTGCGCATGGATTCAAATGCTACCAACGCATGGACACCGCAGCCGGCATTCGCGCGTGGTAGATCATCTCAGTGCACTTGCGCATGGATTCAAATGCTACCAACGCATGGACACCGCAGCCGGCATTCGCGCGTGGTAGATCATCTCGGTGCACTTGCGCATGGATTCAAATGCTACCAACGCATGGACACCGCTGCCGGCATTCGCGCGTGGTAGATCATCTCAGTGCACTTGCGCATGGATTCAAATGCTACCAACGCATGGACACCGCAGCCGGCATTCGTGCGTGGTAGATCATCTCAGTGCACTTGCGCATGGATTCAAATGCTACCAACGCATGGACACCGCAGCCGGCATTCGCGCGTGGTAGATCATCTCAGTGCACTTGCGCGTGGATCCAAATGCTACCAACGCATGGACACCGAAGCCGGCATTCGCGCGTGATGGGTCGTCTTCCTGCATGCACATGCTCGTGGATCCAGTAGCGACCAACGGCATATGATCGTGCGTGACTTGCATTGGCGTGCGCGTGTATCTTGTCTCTACTCCCGATGGGCTGAAGGGATGGATGATTTGGTACGCAGCTTTTACGAAAATGACTGTGCTTAGCTTGATGACCATTCACCGTAATGTGGCGTAAGGCACCCCTTTGAGGTTAGTTTCGCTGTTCACCACTTGACCTCCCGGCGCTGTTAAAGGGAGGGACGCGCGGCTCCTAAGTTGCGGGTCTTGTCAGCATTGTATCATCTGTGGAACGCCGCAGAATGCTTGCTGCGAGCGCAACCGAATGTTGGCTGCGTTGTATTGTGTTGCACGCTGCAACGTGATTGCGATTTGTTTCTTCGTTGCACGCTTGAGAGGCGCAGTGTTGAATGCACGCTACCAACATGCTTGCGGCGTTTTGTCGTGTGTTGCACGCTACCAACATGCTTGCGGCGTTTTGTCGTGTGTTGCACGCTACCAACATGCTTGCGGCGTTTTGTCGTGTGTTGCACGCTA
>SDVV010040207.1:0-10554 GCA_016164225.1 Gammarus roeselii | reverse complement strand
TATACACACCATGTTTCAAGACCAAAATTCAGTCCTCTTTATTTTTTATCTGAAATTTGTGAGAAAACAAGTATAGGCGACGACTGGCTACACTCACCCAGCATGCGAATCAAGGTCAAATGAAAACATTAACAGGTAAACCAAGTTAATGTGGCTCAGGAGAGCAAAGCAAAAACAAGAACATACAGTCTAGATCATGAAAGACAACACATTTCATCTAAAAAAAAACGCAGCAGGGAGTGTCAGGGGAACAGATGTGGCATTACCCACCCAAAGCCTGGCAACAAGTTCATGTATTAGGAAAGGGATGGTTGCAAAAATGATCAAATCTGTAAAAACATCCACCCATGGGCTTGCAGTGACTCATATTGTCATATGCAATGCACCAAATGAAGTGTGATTGGCTGCATATTAGAAAAAACAAGAAAACCACAGGAGCACCAGCAAGACCACTACAACTGTTGTGACACAGGCCTTTAGACAACTCCAATATCCCATATGCATGAAACATGCCGTTTTCCCTGTAGCAAAAGGAAGTAGCCTCATAGACCCATCAAATTACAGATAAATTTTTATCATATCGCATCTAGTCAAAATATTCGAACGAGTAATGATAGGACGATGAGTATATTTTATTAAAAACTAAAATTGGTTCAATCACAATAGCTAACATGTTTCAGAAGAAAGGAGAGCATGTTGACCCATCTACTGGAGCACTATGAAAAAAATAATCCAGGCATTGTCTGATAGATAGAATGTGAAAGTAATTGATCTAGATTTTGCCGAGGCTTTGACAAAGTTGATCACAGCATATTGTTATCAAAAATATATAACTCCCTTGTCCAAGGAAATGTTTAGAAATGGATCAAAACCTTTCTGAAAGGCAGAACTCAAAATGTGGTACTCAGGGAATGGAGAAACGTCTGCACCAGTGGAAGTCCTTAGTGGGGTCCCATAAGGCACATTGCTTGGCCATTTGCTTTTTAATGATCTGAGCAAAAACTGTCCAAATACGGCGGTCTTTGGCTTTGCGGATGATACCAGAGTACTAGGCATTGTTAAGGATTTGAAAGATGTAGAAACTCTTCAAACTGGTATGAAAAAAATCTTCAAGTTATCAGGCAAAAACAACATGCAATTCAACAATTTTAAATTTGAATTTCTAAAATACGGAAAAAATCCATCTTAAAAACAGTATTTGTATCATTCAAGCAATTATGTAAATATTGAAGAAGAAACCGGCGGGATTCAAGCATACAAATTGAAAACAATGATATATTCAATGAACAAATTGGCAAGGTTGGGGCCAGAGGCAGAAGACTGTGCTCTTGGGCCATGAGAACCATTTTGTTGAGAGATAAAAGGACAATGTTGACTCCTGGTAACAACTAATCCAATCAGTTATTGACTGCAGCTCTCCTCTCTAGATTCTACATGACTGGAAAGATCTGGAAAGATTGGAAGCAGTGAAAAAAACTACACCTCCAAAATGCGGTAAAAGAATTGGACTATTAGGACAAAATGAACACCTTGTGGCTGTACTGAAAGATAAACGCTTGAAAAATTCTGGAAAGTTTTGAAAGATTCGTGATCATAAACGCTTGGAAAACTCTGGAAGGCTGCACGGTCGATGTTAAAAAATGTACTGGAAGTAATCATGAGAAACCAGGCAAAGGGGAACAAGGATCAGACCGGCAAATGTGTCAGCAACGTGCAAATGATGATGCCGCAGCACAAGTAGAGAGTGTCCCCACTGCTGTGGGTCAGGTTTACAAGTATTTACAATTGTAGGAAGACAACAACAGGCCTATTGTCCCAAACTAGGTTGTCTTTTGATAGAAAGAGGGTTAGTTCTGGAGTAGAACGTCTATGAGGCCTATTGGCCCAAACTAGGTCGCCTTTTGATAGCAAGAGGATTAGTTCTGAGGGAGAACGTCTAAGAGAGCTTCGTGTGCCATTTCTGTTTTGTTTTATAACAACAGGAAATGGAACGGCTCAGCTATTTACCGGCAATTTATGTAGAACCTATCAAGCCGCGACTTGAACGTTTCGATTGTAATACTGTTTACAACCTCCGCTGGAAGTTTATTTCATTCTTCGACAACTCTGTACGTGAAGAAATTGCGCATGATGTTGAGTGAGTAATGTTCCCAACGATTTTGTATCCATTGTTCCTAGTCACTCCGATTATATCTAGAATGAAAAGGCTCGCTCGGTCGACTTTTTCCTTACCCTTCATAATCTTCCGCACTTTAATCATGTCGCCTCTGACGCGACGTTTTTCGAGCAAATAAAGATTGAGTTCACGAAGCCTGTCATCGTAAGATTTATTCCGCAGCGAGGGGATGAGTTTGGTAGCTCTACGTTGAACCTTCTCAAGTTTGATAACGTCTTTTCTAAAGAATGTAGACCAGAACTGAACGGCATACTCGAGACGCGGTCTATCAAATGCATCAAATAACTGGAGCATACTGTGCTGGTTTTTGTACGTGATTGTGCGGGATATCATACTTAGCATTTTGTTGCCTTTCTTGGCAGCATCGTTACATTGCTAGCTGCTTTTCAAGTCGTTACTATTGATGACACCTAATTCTCTCTCTTCGGTGACTGGAATGAGTTACTTTCCAGACATTGAATATTCGTGTTTGGGATTATGAGGACCTTTGTGCATAACTTTGCATTTGTCTACACTAAATTTCCTATGCCACTTTTCTGACCAATCAACAATTTTGTTCAAATCTAGTTGGATCTGCTGGCACTTTAGTTCAGTTTGCACTTTCCCTCCGATCATAGTATCTTCTGTAAACTTGCTAATGTTTGAGAGTACGTTGCTATCTAGATCGTAAATGAATATTATAAAGAGAACTGGCCCTAACATGGATCCTTGAGGCACGCCGCTTGTAACATTACCCCAGGGGGAGGAAGCTCCGTTTAGTACAATTCACTGCCTCTGTCCGTAAGCCAGCATTTTATCCAGTTGTTAAGCTAGCCTCGAATACCGATGCTGTGCAATTTACTAATTAGGCGCTTGTGAGGGACTTTATCAAGGCTTTTTATAAGTCAAGGTGAATGATATCGATTGGAGATTTTGTGTCGTGGATTTCGATTATATATCTGAAAAAGAGTAGCAGATTTGTAGAACAGGAACGGTTGTGTCTAAAGCCATGCTGGGAGTCGCCAATCAATTTGTTTGTTCTAAAAATTCTGTAATTTTATCCGTTATCAAACTTTCCATCAACTTGTCATTGACTGAGGTGGGACTAATTGGACGGTAGTTGCCGGGACACTTTTCGTCCCCTATTGGGAAAATTGGGGTAACATTGGCCTCTTTCCATTAGAGGGGCCGGTGCCATTTGTGAGAGATTGGGTAAAAAAAGTTTGATAAATGTTCGGCAATTTTATTTCTAGTATCTTTTAGAACTCTAGGATGAATTTGGTCTGAACCTGGAGATTTGGTGACTTTCAACTTGTCTATATATTTAATAACTTCGGCGGAGAGAAGTTTACTGTGGTGAGGGCTTCAATTCGATTTGCCGCTATGATTTCCTCAAAATTAGGAATATCCTGATTCTCTAACGTAAATACAAAGCAAAAGTATTCGTTAAGTAGAACACTCGTTTTGATGTCGTCCGTTTCTTGGTCACCAACATCGTTTTTGAGAGGACCTATTACATATTTTGTTTTTGTTTTGCTCAAAATATAACTAAAAAATTGTTTCGAAATTAGTTTTGGCATTGGCAGCAATTTCATTTTCATAATCTTTCTTCTTATGTTTCAGGACTTTCTTTATATCCCGTCTACTAATTTTGTATTAATTTTTTGCTACGTCGTCATGTGGATGTCTTTGCTTTATCGAATGCTTTGCTTTCTTTCGTGAATGGAGGCGCTGCAATTCTCCTTTCCAGTACTAGGGCTGATAGGCTGCTGTTCGTCTGTTTTTGCGCGGGATATGCTCATGTTCGATATATAAGTGCAGTCGAGAAACAGTCAAGCGATTGACTATTTTAGTCATCAAAATTAGCCATCAAAATTAGCTAATTAAAATTGGCCGTCAAAATTAGCTAATCTGAAGTTAGGGACTTTTTCGCAGTTCGTTGATGTTTTCAACTTGAGCTCTATCAAAAACGGATACAGTTGTGGTCTTTAGTTCCGAGTGGTTCACCTACCCTACCACGACGTTCGTGACATGAGAGTCGCTTGCACTAAATAGGAAATCAAGAATATTGCTACCTCGTATAGGTGTCTTCACCATTTGAATCATGAACTTATAGTCTGCAAAATCAATCAGACTTTGGCCGATAGCAGTACATTCGTTTGATTTCCAATCAATGTCGGGAATATTGAAGTCGCCAAGCACAATACTGTGTTGTGTTGTGACAACATCGACGAGGGTGTTGTAAAGATCGATATCATCTGCAACCTTGCTTTTAGGGGGGCGATAGACGAGAGTGATTTGACATTTTATGTGTTTACCGACTACTTGGATTGATACTATGTCGTGCCTATTGTTTGGAATGGTGACTTCTAATAATTGCAGAGTGTTTTTCACGAGAAACAGAACTCCTCCGCACTCTCGGCCTTGTCTATCTTTGTGAAATAGTGAGTAACCGGGAAGAGTAAATCCGCCTAAATAATGCCTGGTGCTCAATTCCAGTCACGATTCTGTGATTTTATTATGTTGATACTTTCATTCAATGCAAGGATACCTAATTCTTCGATTTTGTCTCTGAGGCCTATAGCGTTCACGAAGTAACATTTGAGAGTACCGTTGGTCACATTGACTTGATTTGCTTGACTTATTTTGCTTTTAATTTGAGATTTAGTGTCGGAGTCAAGACTTCCGTTTTGGTTTACACGGGTTGTACTAGCGGAGCTGCGACTAGTCTCTAACTCGGACTGGATTGATGACAGGAACTTTTTTGCTAGGATCTGTGGTGGTGTTTTGATATTGTTTACGTTTTTTTTTACTTGAAATCGTTTACGTTGACAAGTCCAGCACCGATGTACTTTAAGGATGTTTTCGATGGTATCAAGCACATACGTGTTATGCGAGCCTTTTTGGTGATTCTATTAAAGTTAGAGTACTTTGGGTCGATCATCGTATCCCAATGATCCGAGAAAGAGATTTTCTGGGCTTTGCAGAAAGTTGCTAGGCGATTGTTAAGTAAAATCATCTTGCTTAACCTGTATCTACTTTGGTTGGGATGGGGCAGCATGCCAGTGACATGGAGGTTCACGTGTGAAGGTTTGATTTTGTTAAGCATAGCTTCATTCCTTTTCCATGTAGATTCCGTCTGCGACACGTCTTTAGCACCGACTTGTATTATAATTCCCTTAGATGAATGTATCATTTCCTTTGCGGTTATGCCTTCGATTTTGTCAACTTTCAAATCAGTTCTGCCGAGTACTTTCAGTTGAATTCTCCATTTTCACTGATTTGATTTGATGGAGGTTACATTGTAATCACCAATCACAATAATATCCGCTGTATTCTGAAAGTCCATTTCGTGGGGCAATGTATCGAATCGGTTACGTGTATTGGGTCGAAAGTGGTGTGATTGTGGTCCGACGTGTGTTGCATTGTCACAGCGTGACTGCCTCCTACTAAGTACAGTTTAGTACAGTGCCTCGCTATCTTTGACTGAGTTTTCTATCGGTTTAATACGATCGTTTGTCTCCCCGTCTAGAGACGAAAGTTTCTTGACGAATTCAGTGTCTAGGTGCGCTTGAAGTTCTTTCACTTGATTTTGGGTGGCCTCGACAGTTTCTTTGACTAACGCTAATTCGCTGCTTGTCAGATCTTCAAATTTGTGAAATCGTTTCAGCAAGTTTCCGAATTTTAATTCAACAGCTATCAATCGGGTATCCGTGTTGACTGTCTCTGTTATGGATAAGCCATTGGATGAGACTGTCTCTGTTTCGGATAGGCCATAGGAGGCGTGACTGATTTGTGCTTTCAGTTGTTTGGTTTCCTCTGCCGCTTGACAAAATTTACAGCACAATGTCATGCATTCCCCATTTGAGGGACTGCTATGCAAAGTCCTGGAAGAGTCAGAAGGACTTTGGCAATCCATTAGTTCGGGGGCGTACGAGGTGTGGCAAATGCCACATTCTACCTTAGCCTTAACCATCTTGGACTGTTATAGAATTTACCGTTGGGAAAATGAACCGTTAGCTTGAGTTCTATTTTTTGTGATTCCTTGTAGAAAGCAGATATGAATGCAAAACTATAATTAGATGCGGGATGTGATAATTCGAAAACCAAAATTAAAACGGGAATAATACAAATGAGAGTCGGATGTGCGTATCGTCGGATGCGCGCTAGCGCAAGGCAGCTTCATATTGCAGGAATTGGGTTGAATGGAAAGCTAAACTAACTTGTAGCTGCTCCCATCTGCTTCTCAATAAAGGAATGATATCACGATTATGTGCATCAAACTTGTACCACGCATGACCGGCGTAGTATCAGAAGATGACGAAAAAATAATTACAATTCAGTAAGCGGGGTGTAATGAAATCGTAGCACGATTCTAAGCTTCAAGATGTAAAGTGGTACAATACAATTATACTACCTGATACAAGATGCTTGTGGTTTTGTTACAGAGAACCGGCCACATTTGACAATGTTGAAAATGGTAATACCAGTAACACCTTAAAATACGGTTGAAGTGTAGGGGACGATCGGCTCTGACAACGGTTGTAAGGGCGCGGGGGAGGAGGGAGGGGCGTGGGGGCACGCTTAGAGAGAGAATAGCTTATACAGTTGCTCCTAGTTTATAAGTCACATAGGATTCCACTTGATTATGATTGATGCAAATGTCACACAGACAGATAATTTTGTATAACCTGAAGTTACTTTTTTATTCTAGTGGAACTGGAGTAATAACAGATACAAAAACTCTATACATTCTTGTTGTTGAACTTTGTCAGTAGTGCTCCCGTTCATTAATTTGATTTTGAATTTTAATCGATTTGATTTGATTTGATAATTGTCGGAGGTGCGTTAGTGCAAGTTACATCTTATTGCGGGATAAATTTTAGGTTATTGAGTTCATTTGAGATATTTTTCGGAACGAATTCCCCAATAAGTAAACTAACAACATAACATGGACATAATCTTTCTTGATAAAATGGTGGCTGCTTGGTTTTTGGTTTCAGAGTTTAGTGCAATGATACTGCCTACTCCAAATTCCCTTGGATTTTGTTACTGCAAATCGAATTCAAATGAAAATGCTGATTATTCTAATACTAATAACACATTAGAATACTGATAAAGACAGGCAGGTACACACATACCGCTAAAATAAAAGGTACACGACCCAGAGCTGCATCCTAACAGTGTGTCATTCTAACAGAAGCATCCTAACAGTGCGGAAATACGTTTCAAATATAGTTGAGCGATGACAACAACCAGTTGCATTTGAAGGTTTAAAAGTCAGTATACTAGTAAATAACTGCAAAGGAACAGACAGGTAGTATAGGCACAGCTATATTAAAAATCTAAATCCTAATCAAACCAATAGATCATACATTAATACACTTGTTTTCACAGTGTTGAAATAGGTTATCAAGACCAAACTATGTAATGACGGCTGTTGTAGCCATTAACGGCTATTTTGTAGTTGCGATGCCCCGCAGCAGCGGTACGATGTCCCGTAACAGCGGTGCGAGGTCCCGTAGCAGCGGTATGATGTCCGGAGTCAAGTCGAGGAGACCCGTAGCAGCGGTGCGATGTTCAGAGGGAGGGCAGAAGACGCCGCTCACATGGGGCGAGGCAGGGCGAGATAAAAAGAAGTTTCTGTCCCCTCAGGCTGGCTACACGATAAAGAGAAGTGTCTGTATTCTTGGGCTGGCACGCTAAACAGAAGTGTCTGTATCCTTGGGCTGGCAACACGAAAAACGGAAGTGTCTGTATCCTTGGACTAGTAACACGATGAACAAAAGTGTCTGTATCCTTGGGCTGGCTATTCGATAAACAGAAGTGACTGTATCCTTACGCTGGTAACACGATAAACAAAAGTGTCTGTATCATTGACCTGGCAACACGGTAAACGGAAGTGTCTGTATTCTCTGGCTGGCAACACGATAAAACGAAATGTCTGTATTCTAGGGCTGGCAACACGATAAACAGAAGTGTTTGTTTCCTTGGGCTGACAACACGATAAGCAGAAGCGTCTGTGTCCTTGGGCTGACAACACGATGAACAGTGGTGTCTGTATTTGTCAACTTGCTCACGATAAACCGAAGCGTCTGTATCCTTGGGCTGGCAACACGATGAACAGAAGAAGTGTGATTTAGGTGTGGAATGTGCATTTATTGCGACTGTTGATGCAGTGAAGGAGGGGTGAGGCTTGGAATTTGGGCAAAGTGGCATGAGGGCCTAATGAGGTAGGCAGGATCTTTGCGGTTACCTTGCTTCAAGGCTGTGGAGGGTAGTGGGGAGGCATGGTGCGATTATTCAGATTTTTAGAAGGTCCTTCTTAGGATGGCCGATTTAAAATTTTCCATGTATAACATTTAACACAGCAAATGAAAGTGACCTACTCTATTTATATCGAGCAGAGGAGGAAACTAGCCACAACCACATCTCACGACTGCCACTACAAGACTCACGGCTGCCACTACATGGTGGCAGCTATGCTGTGACCAGCTGTCACAGCATAGAACTTTCAAGTATCCAATTAGGTTGGTATAAAAAGGTCTCTGGAGACCCTCAAAATTTGCTTTCTGATCCCTCACCTTGCTCAACTAATTAACTCAGGAAAACGAAGTAAACTTTCATAAGCAAACTGGTTTTCTTGTTATTTTTTTTTACAATAAATAACACTTAAAATTTGTCAGACATGATTGGTGTCATGAACAGAGACCAATTTCCTAGCGTCTCGGTAGATTATTGTCACTTCAAACAATTCATATTGCTCATCGTCAGAAGTCAATTAATTCCCATATTTTAGAAGAGCTATCCACAAATTGTCTATCAAAGGAAAATAAAATTACCTATACAAATTGGAAAAAAATAAAAAATCTTGTATTTCTTACAGCTTTCTGGGGAACAGAAATTTTAGTACAAGTTCATTTAAAGGACCAATTCATATTATTTGGACTAAAAATTTAGTGTTCAGATTTGGCCCCTTTAGTATGTGTAGGAGCACAGGCTACAACTTCTGAAGAGAACTGGTAATGACTAATTAACATTCGTCATTGTTGTTCGAATTTAAAAGTAAATCTTCAAAATCATGGTAGCTATTAGTTTCAAATATAATAGATACTTATGCTTGGTTTGATAAAATATTCTACGACATCATACCAAGTTTCAAATCCAAATTCTAATCGCCATTAGTTTTAAATAGAAACTTGTGACAAAACAGTAAATGCAGGGCTTGGAGATCCCCAAAACTCTATATTTCAGTGCCTTCTTCTAGTGTACTAATTCACTGAAGAGAAAACGTTTAGAAATGAACTAGTTTGCAATTTTATGTTTATTTAAAGTAAATCACATATGAGATTATGCAGCCAAGCTTAGCGTTAATATATATATTACCTGTTTTTCTTTTGTAGTGTCTAGATTACAGACACTCTAAGCAATCCAAATGAATTATTAACAAAAATAAACATATTAACATAATTCAGAGGAGCTATGCACAGAATAAATTTCTGATTGGCTAAGAAAGTAGAAAAAAATTACAACTTGATCAATTGGTAATATAATGGCAATCATATACGTATGTCAGAAGGAACATCTGGGAACCAGAAGTTTGAGGGAACATTTACTTTAAAGATCTGTATTTGTGTTTCAACTTGGTGTGCAGGTCAGTTATTTGTTACTTCATTAATTGCGCAGAGCACACGTTAAAACTTGTAATGAATCTACTATGTCATGATAGCTACTGGATTTTTACACAATTGTGTTCTTATCTATGTGATTTGAACGCACCCACGAAAACATCATACCAAGTTTTAACCCCAAATTGTGCTCGTCATTTTTTCCAAGTGCAACTTGTGACAAAACTATATCTGCAGGCCCTCGTAGACCCTCAATAATGTCATTTTCCATGTCAGATCAACGAATCAACTTGGAAGAAAACTTTCATATGTGATTCATTTTGTCATTTGATGTTATTTGTTCCCAGCAAATTACATTTGAAATTATTCAAAAATGTTTAATATCCATAACAAGAGTTCATTTCCAAGCCTCCAGGTAGATAATCCCAATGACTGTCACAGGTGAAGAAAAAAAAACAGTGTAGCTATTCATAAATGGTCTAATCAAAAAGATCAAAAACTTCTCCGAATTTAACTTGTATATCTACGTTTGTCGATGAGAAGAATGCCTATAAATTGAGATAAATTATTTTAAGAGACCTTTAAACATTTTTTGGACTTTAATCTTTAAGAACAGGTTTGTAATTAGATACTTCTGTAAATGTTATGAGCACTAAATGAAGCTGATAAATGGCAACACATTATTAGATTTACCGTTGACTGTTCTTGGTTGAAACTTGAAACAATCTTGGAAATCAGGACAGCGATTGATTTTTTTTTCAATTTATATAA
>SDVV010040206.1:0-10554 GCA_016164225.1 Gammarus roeselii | reverse complement strand
ATTTGGTTACTTTTAGGACTTGCTAGATCAGTGAAACAAATGCCCGTTCATGTTCTCGCAACAGCTGAGGACAGCTTGGAGACGCTCCTGTGCATTTGATTCGCATTTATCTGTCTTTTGCCATCTAAAATACGGAAAAGGTTTTCTTACAAACGATATGTTGCTATTTTTGGCAATAAATTTGTATACAGTAAATTTAAACTTACGTATAATGACAAGCTAAGACCATCTCATCAGCAAATAAATATTATTATGACACATCTTGCTCTAATATCTGAACATAAGAACACGGTTCTTTCCGGAACATGTCACGACGAATGAGCTGTCAAAGTGAGTCTAAAGTTCTGAATAAGTGTGCACTATTTTCTTGATAAAACAAGATGTTGCGATACGACATAGAAATTATTTGTATAATAATTGGTGTGAATTCTTAATTCCAATTAGCAACGTAATACATTTGGTAGCTGGTAATGGGACGGTGCGTGAGTGAGAGAGTGAGAGAGCCATTGACATAAAAAAAAGAACAAAGAAATTAACGGTGTTACGATTTGTTAGAAGTCAAAGAGATGTTATGTAAACATAGTATTTGCTTTATGTTACTATGAAAAATTATATTTGTGTTATGTTGACAGAATGATACTATTGGTGTTTAGTGTGAGCCAACGAAAAAAGTTTTTCACGATTTGTTTCTTGTTCATCAAAATCAGTTGCTTCACTGTGTCAGCCCCTGCCGGCGGGCAAATAATAGTGTTGTGTAATTCATAGGGGTAGGAGGATACGTAGCGCAATTTTGAAAGTTGGCCGGTAGATTGTTGAAACATTTTAGACCTGAAATAGTGAAATCTTTGGAGTCAGTCTTTGTTTCTCTAAAGTCAGTGTCGATACTATTTTCGTTCCGTGTAGATTGTTGCTGGGCCGCTTTACGCGTTCATAACAAAATAGAATGTAAACATGAGAGCTTGTTATGAATTTGTTTAAAAAACATGTACAGCTTCACTGAGCTCTAGTCGTTCATGGATGTACAACCAGTCACGTTTCTGTAGGACTGGCGTTACGTGATCACTCTTTTGAGCTAACTTTGAGGTAAAGCTTATGTTACCTTGAATGTCTGAGAGTAATGTTTCCGTGCACTTTCCCCATATTGTAGGGCATTAGTCTAATTGGAAAAAAATCTGACCGTTGATTGCAAGTAGTTTAGACTTAAAGTCGAGTGGTTTTCCCGTTCTATTGATAAACGTGAGTGTGCCATTGCGTTTGTAAAACAGTTTCCAGCATGATGTCCTAAGGTCATATTAGTATCAAGCAAAACTCCCAGACTTTTGACTTTTTATCGGGAGAGATTTTTGGCCTCACACAGTCAATAAAAAAATTCTCGGGTACTCTCATTGTATTTGCTTTTGATCTCAGGATAATGCTCTGGGTCTTGATTGTATTACCTGTGAGCCCATTTGATGAATACCAATCAGATATTTAGTTAAACTAGCTTCCGCAACCTCCTTCAGCATTTTAGATTGGTTTGCCGGTCTCACGAACAGCAACTGAACATCATCAGCATATATTGTCCTTCTGGCGTTGCCTCGAGGGTTTTTACAGTTAATTTCATCAATAAACAGAAGGAAGACAACCTGTCCGAGAATCGATCCTTGTGGAAATCTAAAGATTTCCGGTCCTGGAGCAAATGTATTCTCTCTGTCCAGCACGACAAATTGGGATCGATGCCTTTCAAACCAGGATGTATGAATGTTAAGTTGTGAAAGTTTTTTTCAGTAAGATGTCATGATTGACACTATCAAATGCTTTAGATAATTCCAGTAGCACGAGTAATGATAGACAGTCGACCTCTTCCGTCTGTAGGCATACTGACATTTGTTTATCAGGTTTGCCTCCTCTAGGTAGTCAAGGAGTTGACTTGTAATTGATCTTTCCATAATTTTAGAAGTTACTGATAGGAAGCCATAGTAAGCTGGCTGTGATGTTGACCTGTTTCTGATAGCACCGAGGCGGTCTGAAAGGTAGTTGATGACGTGAGGTGCGTGCTCAAACGGACACGTCACTGGCTTCCGCGCCATCCATCACTTGCTTCGTCAGCTGCCAGAACTTGTCGACTTTGATGTAGGAGTTGGGCAATCTGAAATGAGCAGAAATGCTATAAGATACCAGGAGGAACAAGTTAAAAAATGTTATAAATAAATACATTGTATTGGCTTACTGGGGCACTGCAATCCGGACAGTTGTTTCATGGAAGAGGTGTTTCGTGTGCACCTTTGTTGGAGTCTGAGGTGTGTCGATTTGTTTTCCGTTCCCTGCTACGATTGATGCTGATATTTCAGATATAATTTTTAAACGGAAATCGTTTGATAAATGTTCGCCGACCGTGCGAAACATCGAGTGCTTAAAGTCAACCAACTATCAAATTGCCACTGTTCATGAGAAGAGTTCCGTGTAACGTATTATATTCCTACGTGATATCACAACAACTATAACAGAATGATTCGTTGAGAAACTTAATAATCAGAGGCATACTTAGGGATAAATCAACGATTCGAAACAAATATAAACGTTCTTCATATAAATGAAAATATAATGAAGCAAAGGTAAAACTATCTTGAAAGTGATCAAACTGCATTGAATCAAAGTACAATTCAGGAAGAAAATATTTTTGATTTACAAGCAAATGAAGGTGATTACGATCTTCTGGCGTTCGTTGACGGCGTTCGCCCTCGCCTTCAGCATGGACTGTTACCTCGAGAAGTTGATCGTGAGGTCCTTCTGTTGCAGCAGTCCTGAGAACTTGGAAGCCATGACCTTGCTCCACTGGGACCGGCCGAGGCAAATCCAATTAAAGTTAGTTGCTCGATATGGTGCCGGATGGGCATGCCTTACAATATAATGGTGCTTACGGGGATTATTTGTGAGAATTGTGAGATTATACGAATGCATGATGATATACCGAACAAAATTATAACACAATATATGGGATAACGTGGCGTAATGAAATACATTCAACAATTAATTGAAATGTCACGGTAAATAAAATACACGAAACTGGCCAAGTAACATTACCCACTCAACGATATTTGGACAATTTTTGGACTAGGAACTCAATGATGCCCTCTTTTCTTGAGTAAGTCGGAAAGTCATTTAATGGGGAGTGATTTTCCTGGCGTAGTTCAAAGAAGAGTGCGAATCAGCCTAACGATTCATTTATTGATAGGAACTAGTTATCAAAGAAACATATGATACGCACCATGTATGACAGAACCTCCCCTACCCTACCCTACCCTTCCGATACACTGCTCATGTGCTGGTCATTTCAGTGCTGGCAAAGCTGTTCTGGTTCGACAGTTTGGTGAAGTTGAACAAATTTACATAACGGAAAATGATAAGAGATCGAGGTGAGTCTTATTCAATAGGGCGCCAAATGACGCACTAAAAGTGCAAAGCCATAAAGATGGGAACAGCAGTGCGGCTACACCAACCGAAATATGAAGTGTGCTAGTACAAATATGCACCGAATAAATTACCACTTCAGTTTCCTTTTGATATTCTAGTTAATGACTTATGACATTCAATTCACGATGATTTTCCATGTAATGACAACCAGGTCGGTGACCGAGGGAGTAGTGTGTCGGCCTCTCATCACATACACTTCCTTTGAAAGCTAGAGGTTGTCAATGGGAAGCTACCTGACCCCGAGTGAGAAATTTTGGCCGGTCTCTTGAATCGTGAAAGACAAGCCCATAAACTCCGTGGGTCAATGAAGCTACACGCGTTTGCTGTTGAGGCCGAGTCACAATCTGTTCTGAGACGAAGCCCTATGTGTCAAAACAGCTCATTTTTACCGAGTCCTTCAGCAATAATTGTGAAAAGCCTCATTGTTGATAAGAAGTGTTTTGTGTTATTTATTGGAATTCTCCAACACTGAGCACTCACAATACATATTTGTATATGTCATATGCGATGACGGCGTAAGTTGGGTACTTGACATATGACGGTCGTTAATGGCAGTGTTATAAATCTAAGCTACGCAGATGACATGATGCTGCTAGCACTTACTCTCTCAGCAGGGCCAAAACTTATTGATGTTTGTAGCAATTTTGATCAAACCCTTGATATCAAATATGATATCAAAAAACGGTATGTTTGCTAGTTATACTGAAAGGTCCTAAGTGTCATTTATCGACTGAGATAAAGCTAGAAGGTGTTTGTGTGAATGAATTTCAGTATATTGAGCATATCATCAGAGCAGATTGCAATGATTAGAAGGATCTTGCGCATCGAACATGGCGGCAAACGGAAATTGGTATAAGTTAATAAAAAAATCTCGTTCGCACCAAAAGAACCTAAAGATCAGAATTTCAACTCCTAATATTACGCTAGCCATTGTAATGATATATGATTTTTTTCCAGTACAACTTTAGGAAATTGACGGAGGAGAGAGTTACAATAACACCCCTTGAGGACAGATACCAGGCCCTGCGGTCGACATCGGCGAGCAGGGTTTTTGCTGAAAACCAGTCTGATCACGTTAATGTACTCCTTCGGAAATTGACACAAAGTCTAATGACGTGTTCTCGATCGTGCAATTGAAATCCTCGTTGCGATCTCCTCGGGTGATGTGCTCGTTTCGTCATCTTTGTTGAGACTTTATTGTTGTGGAAAACACAAGTAGGATAAAGATGTACTCATTCATTTTGTATTTCTATTGTGTGTTGTTATTTGATATCTTCTTACTCATTAATGGCATACTTTCGTACATGTGTTGCCCATACGTTAAGGTAACTATGCCTATTGTACTGATATGCCCAAGATGGTTGTTAATAATTGGTTATTATAACAATAATTTTTGATCCTATCCATCCTTCTCTCTAAGGTCATTGTTCGGCAATATTTTATTTTTAAAACATTCAACCTCGTCACCCACATCTCAGCCCCGTTTGGGACATGTACACTCTCTCACCACCCTCTCATGGCGTTCATACCAAATGCCCTACAGCTCATCACAGTCCTCAATGCACCAAATGCTGTACACTCTACTTACACTCTTGATTTCACCTCTGTTGTGCAGTATTCTACTCATGATCGCCCGTACCTAAAACACTAACCTGACTACAACAATACTCTGTTTTGACCGTCGCTGATTTCCCCCGCATCGAAATTACAAGAACATTTCATTATTTAATTTTACTAACATCAACTTGCAGATTCCTCCTCATACACCTTCCAGCAAACTCCGACGCAAGCTCAAGAAATCCTTATCCGAATTTTCCCTCTGGGCAAGATCGCTGAAAAAAAAACTACTCAAAACAACTATAAACCTCAACCCAATTCCCTCGCGTACGCCTTCCTGAAACTTTCATTCATGTATAGAGAAAAAAGACATGAAGACGCAGCAAAATCTTAACTCAGTACAAAAACTTTGGACAGCTCGTAACAAATTTTCGCCTCCTACGTATAAAAGTAACACCCTCCACAATACAATCCGGTCTCCATTATCGAGCGCCTTCTCTAGATCCACGAAGGCCAAGAACACATCCTTCCTCTTCGCAAGGTACTTCTCATAGTCTTGGTTTTTTGTGTCGATAAAATGACGGGTATTGCGCTAGGTACAGTGTGGCTAGTAGAACCGCATTCATATACTAAAAGTGGGATATTGGGAAACGCCTTTAAATCGCTGTTTGACGGTCGAGTCAGATGAATGGTTTAGTCATGCCGGCCTAGATCGAAAAGCAAATAACGCCATGGGCCAAGATTTTTATTTACTGACCAGAAAAATTGTTAATTTATTAATTAAAAATATTTTTACAAAATCTTCATTCTTCAATCATTCAATTAACCTTACACCCAATATTTTTTACTTTTTTTCACGTTGATTTCCCACTAAAATGTGTGTGAAGTGATTACATAATCGGTTCTAAACTCACCTAAGGCGTTTGGGCTTTACCAACATCAATGAACATCAGCTATTTGCACGTTGAAAGTGACTAAACGTTTTATATTTACTTATGTATGTCATGATTATTATTATTAACATATAATATATTTCCATCGTCTAGCGATGAGTTTTCAATACAAGGGTCGGACACATCAAACTGACTTTTCAAATGCGCTATTTGGATTAGCGAAACGAGAGATATAAATGAATTTGTGACGGCACTCTCCTGTCGGCAGCCGGTTTGTAGCTAGTTCATGTTGCAAAACTTGATTCACAATATATGCTGTTGGTAATTCAATAAACTAATATTCTTAAGTAAGGAACACATGGACATGGGATTGATAAATCCAGAATGAATGAATACACCGCAGCTCATCTCTAGTGGGCGGTTGGCTCGTCCTTCATGGAACCGAATAGAATTCACAATTTGCCATCAGCCAAATATATATACACATATATATACATACATGCATACATACACATTCATGCACATACATATATAAACATATACATATACATGTACACATACAAACACACATACATACGTATACATACCTACACATATATATGGATAATAAACACTATTATTCAGTAGTGAGTACAGAACTCATCAGGACGTATTTTACTAGAGAAGAATAGAGAACTGTGTTACCTTATATGACAGCTATTGTAACATACATGCGGTACGGTAATTGGTAGAATTAACGAATTAAAATTATATTTAATCGAATTTACTTCTATAATAATTACTAAACGACACTGCCACGATGCGGGAGTGGGAATGAAAAGAAATTAGGAGAGCGCGACGGTTACAAGAGAGCCAAATTTGAGTGATGGAGTTAATCGGTGATTACACAATGAACGAAGTTCTAAATTCACTCAGGAATCAGTGCGGTACATAATGGAGTAGGGTCGGTAATTTAAATACTGAGTATTGGTGACACTTAAATAGGTATCTGACGCCGTGCCGAGATGTTTTGGACGGACAACGTAGACATCATGGCACTCTGACTCAGAATCGTACATGGACACGTTGTTACTATACCTGATGGTGAGGTCACGATACCTCGAAGTTGAAGTTAGTCTCAAATACAGAATGAAGAAACTTTGAAGTTCAGTAGACACCGCATGGAGACATACAAATTTAGAGGTAGATCCATAGAGGCCAATCCAAATGCTGTTCACATGAGTAGGATGAATGACTTGCTGTAAAGGCAGATAAAATCCCTGCCCAGAATAGGACCTAGAACCACTGCAAAGTGTCCCCTTCAAATGATGAACGACTTGCTGTATAGGCAGATTAAATCCCCTGCCCAGAACAAGACCTCGAACCACTGCAAAGTATCCCCTTCAAATGATGAACGACTTGCTGTAAAGGTAGATTAAATCCCCTGCCCGGAACAAGACCTCGAACCACTGCAAAGTGTCCCCTTCAAATGATGAATGACTTGCTGTAAAGGCAGATTAAATCCCTGCCCGGAACAGGACCTCGAACCACTGCAAAGTGTCCCCTTCAAATGATGAATGACTTGCTGTAAAGGCAGATTAAATCCCCTGCCCAGAACAGGACCTCGAACCACTGCAAAGTGTCCCCTTCGAATGATGAATGACTTGATGTAAATGATAGGTTTATCCCAAGTCCAGAGCCAATGGTTTCACCGACTTCGTACAACTATAACAATGTGAGTGAGCCAATTCTTCGCATACATCATTTCCGACATATCAGGATACCATTCATGAATTAAGAACTAATGTATTTGCATTCAATTTTGTTTAAATCTTACAATCTACTCTGCTTCAATTATTTAGAAACTGCCTCTTATAAAGTCACGAATGTCCCTAAATGTGACCGACATTAAACTCGAATTTCTACTTCTTGGCACAAGTAATCCACAAATATTCCGTTGAAGAAAAAACAACCGTACCATACATCAATTTCGTAAAACCATTTCAATCCCAGAATGTGAGGTGCCGATTAACGAAATGTTAATATATCCAGATGCCATGCAACGGTTTCTTCAACTCTTTTGTCACTTGTGTGAGAGCAGTACGTCCGATACTCACGTGTTAATTGCTTACTCAAAAAATTATCATATACCACATTAAAAACAACGAAAACTCGGCAGCCCAGCAAATTAACAATGCACAACAAAGAGTTGTAGAAAATTTGAAGTTTTTTTTAATAACTTTTCCTGAACGATTGTTTGGACACTGGTATTTCTATTCTGAGCCACAGTGTTTGATAAATCTACATTATTTCTTTGTCATGATATATGTCTCTTTTATTTCCAATAAAATTAATTTCGAACAGTCAAAACAAATATTGACCTGAATTCTAGTTTGTTTAAACTAAAATTACATTCAGTCATTCAAATAAACATCTGGTTACTATATTTTCCAATTAATCTTTACAGTGCATATTTCGGCCCCTTTTGCAGTTCCCCTTTCTCAGCGCAATTCACGGCATGCCCTGAAGTGCGCTGAGAAGGCGCGCTGCGAAAGCGGCCGAGATAGGCATTGCAAAGAGCGCTGAGAAAGAGAATAAGAAACATTATGCGTTAGGTGCTGAGAGGTATCTAGATAAATCCGAATCTAGTGACATGAACAGCGAGAGTTCCTATCATTATTCGATATCGTTATCCGACCAGTATTCTGATCGATTCCTTTGCTTCCAGTATATTTCCCTCTAATCTCCTTTTCGAATCCTCTCGATAAAGGTATTCTGAAAGTTTTAAAAGGTAGCTACTTCTTGTGTGATGATTTACTTTATTAGTAGATACAAGTACGACGATTTGCAAAGCGTAGTACATTTCTGACAGTAAACATGTATATTGAAGTTTTCACACCATGTTTCAAGGGGTGCCTGGGCGGTGGCGTGAGAAGAATGGGCGGTGGTCGGCGGATAGCGATCGGCTGAATTGGGATTATATTGCATTTTGTGTATTTATCTTATATTGTTTTTTAATGTTTACAGTGTTTATGTGTATAGTTTTTTCGTATGGATTGATGTGTGGTGTATACTTACTGTTTGTTCACTGACGCAGGTGTGAACTGTAATAACTCCGACAAGCTAGCGGTTCATAATGCAAATCGGACAAAGTAACGGTTAAAATGAAACTAATTACTTTCTCGGGGGTGGCAAGGATATATATGGAGAAATAGAAGTGAGCGGCTTGGTACGTATAGCGTATAGTTGTGTTCAGTTGTTACATTGTGTGGATTTTGGGTGTTTTATGTTTACCGGTTGCATGTGATAATGTACTTTATTAAGGAATAACATGGTTTACGAGTGTTTTATTAGCATAGCAAACGGGCGGGGCAGGAACTTCCAAAGCTCATCAATATGTTGCCCTGAGTTAAAAGAATACTGGTAATTTGCAGTGTAGAAATAATTGCATACACTGGTAATTTAGAGTGTATGCAATTATTTCCTTAATCTCCAGAATTAAGCAAACTTTGTTCAGCATTATACTAAATTTGGACTTGAAGATATGTTCGTCATAAGTACAAAAAAAAATCATAGCAACCTCTCAATTTTTCTAACAATTGTTGATAAGAGTCCCATTCGCGTTATGATTTGCATTTTTCTACTAGAATTTCCCTGACGGTGATAATTTTTCAAATTGTCTTTTTATTTCAGGAATAAAAACTAAACTTGCTCCTTCCAGTGCTCTATTTTTTCTCCAATGAGTCGTCAGAGAGTTGTCAATCTTTTGTCAACCGTTCTTACTGTAACGCAATTGATGGGGAATGGAGTTGACACGCTATCATACTGCACGTACAGCTGCATAGATAAATGCGTGAATATATTGTACTTTGTGTGTGTGTTTATACATTCTGGCCTTCCGCTTGAAACATCATCAATTTCTCCAGTTATCGCTCGCCTATACTGTAGCTGGAATAGTATTGCTCACCGGTGTCCGCAGCAGAGCTGCGTCATGTTATTAATAACTTTGGCTCAAGTCCCCCCTATGTTCCATGTTGTTGTTGCCAACTAGTGTTGAGCCTTCCAAAGCCGCTGGAAGGCGGCTGTGAAATTCTAGAGCTCCAACTCAAGAATCTGCTGAAACTATTCTTGATTTGTAGCTCTGAAACTGTTTCAGCAGATAACCAGCTGAGATGATAGTCTAGCTTTTAGTTCCTTGTTTGCTGCCTGAATGATGATACAGGCCTTCTGTTGGTACTTGCAGCTCCCTGTCGCTACTGGTGGAAGGTGAATGTATGGACCCAATACTACATTATTTCCAAGACGATAACGTAAATTCTTCTACCTCATCGCATGGACATCCATGTTAGGAACCTCAATGTAAGAGTATTCTCCGTGCTACCGTTTTGCTCAGAATATGTGTTACCTCGCTACTAATACTGGGCTTGACGAATGCTCCTGGTCCTGATGGAACTCATCAAGTTGCACACAGCCCCTGCACTGAGCGTGGGAGGGCCTGCTCATTCGTAGAAGATAATTAAAAACTGCTTTCCTGCATGCTGGAACACTGACACTGTTTGCGTTTCCGAGTGATGGGATATATTTCATCAGTCAATAGCTTTTAAATGTAAAATAAGTCTTACAGTTGCTTCAATTTTAATTTTTCATTGTTTAGGTTTCATTCCGCAAATAC
>SDVV010040205.1:0-10554 GCA_016164225.1 Gammarus roeselii | reverse complement strand
AACAGATATATAGAATAATATTAACAAATAACTATATAAGGTTGGGGAGTAAGTTTACCTCTACACCCTACCAACCGATGGACATTGCTGGAGGACATTCTCTGTTCTCCGTCTTCCAATACGTCGAAACGGATAAAAACGTTACATTGGATTATTGATTTCAAGAAAAATAAGCATAGTAAGTAGGGTTACTTAATGATGACAATTTACGGCTTCAAATTACATTTAATAAAAAAACTGAGAGTAGAGAATGTGCGACATGAGGTTGTCCATTACATCACTCACCCATTGTTTGGCACACGGCGACATTGTTTGGCACACGGCGACATTGTTTGGTACACGGCGACATTGTTTGGCACACGGCAACATTGTTTGGCACACGGCGACATTGTTTGGCACACGGCGACATTGTTTGGCACACGGCGACATTGTTTGGCACACGGTGACATTGTTTGGCAAACGGCGACATTGTTTGGCACACTGCGACATTGTTTGGCACACGGCGACATTGTTTGGCACACAGCGACATTGTTTGGCACACGAGGACACTTATCTTGACATTAACTGCATAGTTAGCAGGACGTGGTACACATGCACAGGACAAAATCACTTCAATGAGTCATAATAAATGAGTATACAAATAGAACGGGCTTCAACATGAACAAGATAACTGGAAGTTTGAGTAAATGAAACAGGAAAAATAGAATGAAAGTATCTGAAAAACACTCATGAATCACAAATAGCTGACACGGTAAATTGCATGGCGGAAGTAAATAGCTGTTCAAGATTTTCTGCACGTACAAGTTCAAACAGGTATAATTTTAGTTTGCGTTTGAAGGCAGCAGAACTGCTACTCGTCCTTATATCGAATTGGCAATCTATTTCCACGCTTTAGTAATTCTCTATTTTAGAAGTGGTAGGGGCTGTGTTGACGAGTTACGGGGAATTTGTAAATTTGTATTGTTACGAAGAATATTCATAGGATTATTTCTATTTTAAAAACACGTTGTCAATGCCAGTTAAATGAAGCAAGGCTTTGTAAGCAAACACCGCAGCGGAAATGGTAATGATGTGACAGTGGAAGAATATTTCGTTGATTGAGGAGAGGCAACGTGTGGTCACGTCTGCTATCGTGTGATAGTGTTCTGATGACACGCTTTTGACTAAGAATGATAGGTCGTAGGTTTGTTTTTTAGGTAGAAGCATACACGTTCACACTATAAGTCAGAAAGGGATGAATAAGGGTCTAGTACAGAATATTTTTGGCAGGAGTCACGAGACAATCAAATTTTGTAAAGGATGCCTCATGTGGAAGGAGTTGGTCATTGACTGCAGCGCCACTTGACTGCTCGTCGAAGCAACAACCTTAATACAGCAGTATTGTCGTAGTACCCAAACCTAATCTTACAAGCTACAATTCAACTGTGCTCGAGTTTGAACTAACGCGTGTTGTTCTTTCCAGTAACCTGATGCCGGCGGACTACAAGATCGTGGACATGACCAACAGCACCCAGCCAGCGATGTAGCCAAGCTTCAAACAGTGCAAACCGCAAACAAACAAATGAAGAGTGCGCTGAGATGGCAGATGAAAGGCTAACGAGCCTGAACAGGAGAACTCACGTCATTCTGTTGTCTCATTTTGTAATTGGGGGTTGCAATCATCAGCACGCCCAGTGGAGCAATTTATGAACGGAGACATCATCATATACATGTATACATATAATGGATTCCTATTAGGATTAACATGTAAGCTGAAGGTCATAGATGATGTCTTTTTTGACCTACGTGTACAATATAAAGATACATACAATGTGTTGTGTGTCATATCCTCCATTTCTGACACTGCGCGTACTTTTGGCCCTAAATAACTATTTTTAGACCTGGATCTAGTTCATGGATGTGTAACGGTGAGGACACCTTTTCGCTTCAGAAAGTGACCGAAGGAGTGCGGTTAAGGATTTGTTTCCACGAGTTAATGATGTTCGGCAAGGCGAATAAGATCGACGTTCCTCCACGCCAAACTCACATTCGCTCATACCTTTCAACTTCGCCTTACTTTGCGCCAACACACTAAACTTCTTCCCCACAAACATCTCACCAATCTCTCTCATCTTAATTAGCTTCATTCGTACCATACAACCACGCGCATCCAGCGATCCTACCAATAGGACTCGGAGAGGCGCAAGATCCTCCTTCCCCACTCGTCTGGCCGTCTTTAAGAGAGGTGTTTACAGAGGAAGGGATCTCAGGCCCCTTCTCTCCGCCCCTATTAGTCACCTTCTACGACACGCAAGGGGTTACGGAAGCAGGATTCTAAATCCCACGCCAAGGGCTCCTCTATTATTTGCTTCTTAGATAACGTAAGGAGTTATGGTGGCAAAATTCTAATCCTGTGCCCCGCTACAACAAAAAAAAATGCAAAGCTGTAACTGCATTAAAATACGACATTCAATCGGAACACATGAATAACGTAGATGAAAAAATATATCGGAGCCACGACGGGCTACAAGTTATAAGACTGACCCTGAACGGTCAATTATATACTAGAAAAGAGCATTTGTGAACTGTTGCTCTTATATGGCATCATTATAATATTGGGGCCCAACATCAACAGTTCAATCGCAAGTGACAATTGAAAGACAGGATCTGCTGGACTTCTGGGGCCATTCTTTTTATCCGAAATATTTGTAACTCTGAATAATTAAGTTAACTTTGTTCAAATTTCAGCTTATTAACCTAATGGTTAAATTGTAATTCTGTGAATTTAAACAGCACACACATCGCTTGATTTGCATCTTCCTGGCTAAGCAGAAGGATTTGATTTCTGTTAAGTTCATTGACTCTCCGAGTAGTTCATCTTTTGTAACATTTGTTTCAAATAAATTGGTAAATTTTTATATCATGTTCTTGACGAACTTATCATTTGAATTTGGTTACGACGCGTTCGCCGGGTTTCTTTCTGTTTATTTTTTGAGGATGATACTGGGGATGGTCGGCAGGTACGTTGTATAGTCTGTATTTTGAGTGTAAATCTGGAAAATAAAATAATTTCCCTCACAACAAATACTAGGGTAGGCAATAATTTAGAACTCGCCCCTTCTCACGATGCTTCTATGTATATAAACACTATGTGTAAAAATAAAATTGTAAAAATTGTGTTTCTTCGACAACATTTTGCAGGTGCCTAGCGTTTCAAAGAAGCGGGTTAGTTAGTTAGTTGACATTCGTCCGTCAAATACCTTCATGAAGATGAAACTTCTTTGATGCTGAATTATCTCTATATGTATTGAACATGGCGTCAATGTAAGCAAAGATTGGAAGATGAAACGGAAATAAATTCTTCTGGACAGATTAAAATTATTTTGATCTTTCACACAAGAGTGCAAGTGAAAATATTCGAGGGTCAGCACTAAACAGAAGTAAGAGGAGCACTAAGATCAACTTCTGAAACATTTACCTGCAATAATTCACGCATTGGGTTGTTAATTCAAATGTTGAAGTTGTTTTTGACAAGGTAGACAACAATATACTGTTAGCAAAACTAGATAACGCTGCTATTCGAGGAAATGTTCATGAATGATTGTAAAAAAAATCAACACAGAACCCAAAGAGTGGTAGCAAACGGAGGAAACTTGTTTACGAGTGTAAGTCCTTAGTGCAGTCCCACGAGACACTGCTTGGTCCTCTGCTCTTCTTAATAATGGCTGCGGGATTTGTGCGTGCGAATACAAAAAAATAATTCATGCGATGAACAAGATGGATAGGTAGAGGCTGGTGACAGAAAGAAGACTGTGCTCCTGGGCCATAAGGACCTTCCTGATAAGCGATAGAAGAACGATGTTAACATTTTGGAACCAATTCATCCAATTAAATTTTATTCTCTCTGGATCACACATAAGTGCAAAAATCTATAAAGACTAGAAGCAGTTCAAAGAAGTTCAACAAAAAAATGGGTTGGCAAAGATTGGCATAATTGAGATTATATTCAATCCAAAGACGATTTAAAAGGTTGATGATCATGAATGTATAGCTAAGACTAGAAACTTACTCAGTGTCAATATCAATGAAAAGATAGGGGGGAGAGAGACTAAAAAATCAATCAAGGATCGGCAGAATGTGACATTACCAACTGCCTAAACCGGCAGGCGCACATTTATGCAAGCAACGGCATTCAACAGTTCTGGCTGCAAGGCTCATGAATTACCTATTGAGATGCCTTTTGAAATGCGAGAATTCATCTGTCAACCAACGCAAGCATCCTGATGTTCAAAAACCGATTGGACAAGTACCTCTGCTGTGTTCACGTCCGTCAGGCAGATGTGGTAACAACGTGCTAATGTAGTGGTCACTGAGCAAGAAGCGAATATCAACACAGCTGTGGATCAGACGGCAGCTACGCTGTAACTCGATATTGAGCAAAACCACTTCTATTTTCAACTTAAGTATCCAAGTATACCAGACGCGGTCAGTATACTTTTATAGCTAACGTTTGGGCAGCCTCTTTCACAACATAGCCGCAATTCGTCCCACCAATCTGACAATGATACCATAATTCAACATTTGCAATATCCTAAACCATAAAATGCTGATACAAGGCAAAGTTTGCTTTGACACGATGGCTCAAAATGAGTTCGTCACAGCTAATTTCTTGTGAGCGGCCAATTCGTACTTCATGAAGCAAAATATAATTCCCCTTACAAATCATTGATGCTCGTATAAACTAAGACTTTTAGAACGAAACAAACACATAGAGCGGGCATGTTGCAATCATTATCCATCACATGAAACTGTTCATCCTTTATTTTTTGTTTGCCCTCAATACCATGCTTGCCGTTGCCGTCTCCTAACCAGCCTGCGTACCCAGGGCTATTTACTACCAACTCTTCCCTTCTTCTCAGTGACCCACCTGGTGATCCCGACGCTGCTCTGCTCATCTTCAAGCTTTGGAGGCGTACATCACTTCTACACACCGGTTTGATCAGCCGTGAGGTCTTTTTCTTCTCCTCCCTCTCAGCTGGTCCCGGAGCAAATTGACCTTGATCAACATGCCCTGACAAGAACCAAGTTCACTTCACTCACTGTTGCCAAACCTGCCAAATAAATGAAGGAACACCGTCATTTCTTTGTGATTTAAAACGACTGTAGTTTCATTATGTCGTGCTGTGCAGTGTGCGGTTGTACGAACCGAGGCTGCCTCTCAAAACGAAACTTTCAGTTTTTTAGGTTTCCTATATCTGTGGCCCTGAAGAAACAGTGATTGCTGGATACAGACAGTCAGGATGTCTTTAATTTGAACAACACCCGAATGTGTTCGGCTCGATTTGGTGACCGTTTTTTTAAACAGGCATGAAGAACATCTTGCTTCTTGATTTATATAATGAAAAAACTATGGACGTCTGATGCTGTCCCATCAAAAGGGTTACCGCATTTGAAGAGGCAAACTGCAGAAGCAAATAAGTTTTTGGATCAGTAAACAACTCTGGTTAACTTAATTTTTCGCTGGGGCGCATTTTGGTTACGAATGCATTTGGGTTATGTACCTTCCATCGAGAGATTCTGGGTGCACCTATGGCTAACAGCAAGGTGAACAGCTGTAGCTAGTCACCTAGACAAGTACTGAATTATTTACCAAGCTATCCATGCAGGCTGCTATGTGCATCATATCATTGTTACTAAGCCAGTTCATAATGTTTAGGACATTATTTAAATTCAATATAAATGGGGGCATCCAAGATGTCATGAAGCCTGGACCTGGACCAATCCCTGCTGGGGTATCAAGGCTTAGCTATTATGACACAGCAAAAACAAATGTGTGACCAAGTCTTCCCAGCTGCCTGTGTGGTCCAGGAGCTGGCTGCAACTGTGCAACAGAAAAATTGTGAATTATGAATTCACATACACAGAATTCTATTCAGCTATAGATGTTTTGAAAGAGAAAGTGACTACTAAACACTTACTTAGGTTGTACCTTAAGAAACAAAAATTGCAACTCAGCAGAATTACTGAACAGTCTGCAAGAGATGAAATGCAGAAAAAAATCTCCAGAGAAAATGTTGGGATATTTTAATCTCTGAGATACCATAGCAGTAATTTTAAAACTATATATAGTCATAACAAAATTTGTATGTAAAATCCATTTTTTTCTCATCTTTGTTGGCTAAAATTTTTGGAGAGGGATTTGGCTGTGGCGGTGACTAATTCAGATTAATTGAAAAGTTTGGTGACTCGTCTTGCACTTTCTGCCCACTGGGTTACTTGATTGCTCCGGATTAAATGACAGCAAGATCAGACCAGTTGTGAAGAATTTAAAAACCTAGCGTAATAGAACGACTATAAATCCTTTTGATATTCATTGGTGATATTCCAGTCAAATTTAGGTTTCAGTTGAAATTATTTTTATGCAGGCTATTTCTTGTAATCCAAGACCCAGACTATTTCATGAATAGTTTAATAGGGTCAATGTATCTACACTAGTTCTGAGGGATAAACTAAAATTCTCTATAGTTTGTTAGAAAGTATAGTCACAAATTAGTCTCCAGCAGTACTTCTGAAGTTATTTGTGGGGTTATAAAAAAGCTCCAAAGTTCTTTGTCGACATTTCCACTCCCTACAGACTAGCTTCATTTTGTCAGGTACAGCATTGGCCTCACAGGCAGCTGGTGTAAGCTTTTCCCTGAGATTTTTATCCCTGTAATACAGCTGAAAAGCTATTCATAACCACCAGTGGCAATAGGTCCAGACTGTTACTACTTACTTCTTAAACATGCCTATGCAAATGTGTAATATAGGTATGTGTACATTTTGTAGGCCCTACTGTAATATAGTCTGGGAGCATTCCATATGTTTCATGTAATGTACGTATGCCCAGGTGGATCGTGTCAAATCAAGTCAACCACTTTAATACAATTTTTTGGGTAACTTCTCAGACTTTGTTAAAGTAGGCATATCAATTGCTACTTATAAGGAAAAAATAGCTGAAGAATTAGGTTCCTATGACTTTTCCTTCCGGACGTATCAGGTCGCCAAGTTGTGGCTTTTTGTTTAAACTGCTGAGATTATCTCAAAAAATAATGGAGCTACAGATCTGATTCGAATGTTTTTCTATTGTCCAAGAGTGGCTTGTTCCTTTCGTTTGCATGTAAATTTTCTATAATTGTCATATTCACAAAAATCTTGAACTCTGGCCTTAGACCTTGAAAAAAAGGCAATGCATATTTTTTTCAAGATCAGCACCTAATGTTCACACACTCGTGAAGTAGCTAGATGTTCAAGAAAATACTGAGTGGGATCATGAAAGGTTTAGTGACAAATCTATGTAATGCAAGCCAACACAGATTCAAAAGGCCAAAAATTACTTTAATGTAAATTTTTAGGAATGTATAAAGGTACATATACCTATATATTTATGAATACATTTGTATAATAGAGCTAGGGCAACAACATTTTGCATACCTGAATAGCCTTCACTGCTAATGTAAATGTAAAGCACTCCTGCTTTTTACAATATCTTCAGGCTTCATCTTGTATGATCTTCTGTTGCTTGTAGAAGACTCTACGGTTGTCAAGATGTCACTGAGCCTGCTTGTAAGAATATCGGGTATATTTAGATAGAAGACGGACAGATTGGGAAACGTGGATGAAGGAATCACTAGGATGTTTCATGTTTTTTGGAATTTATTCAATGCATTTTCCGACCACCAATGTCCGCCGTATGCAACTGTAATGCATCCATTGATGTTCTCGTGCCGCAGAACTTCTTCTTTATTGGCCACCTTCTCAATTTATGATGCATCTAATCAAGATAATTGTTTAATTTGGAGTGCCATTTATTGTCCTAACTGGTCAGCGCCTTTCTCGAAGGAAACCTCATCCTATGCATAATCTTTCAATTTTGAGAAATTGAATGTAATATTTTCGATGTATTCGTCTGCAAAGGTGAACAAATTTTGGAGAGTCAAGATTTGTTGATCAAATGGCCACTGCATACTTGTTCATGCAGCTAGCTTGTCAAAAGTGCCACCCAAACCATTTCATGGTCGTTCACAATTTCTATCTGTCAAAAGAATACAGTCAGCATCAATTTCAAACTGATTTTGATGAAAAATTTCGGCTGAGAAGAAATTTGCAAAATAATTAATTTGTGGCAAGTAACTCGATTTCATCAATTCTATCAACTGTCTTTGAAACAAATGCACTGCAAACGTGTTGTGTGTTATATTCAGAAATAACAAAAAATCTTAGATGAGGTGCATCAACATGGTTATTTTAATTCAGAACAAATGGATGAATGATTGTTATTTGATTATTCCAATGAACAATTTTCACCTCATCATGCGAAACAAAAGAGCCATATTCTACAAAATGACAAACCACAAGAGCTTTGTCAGGCTTCATGGGAGCTTTTGTTTCTTTGTAATAAGTGTAAGTCCTGCATCTCTGTCTTGGAGTCGCGCTCTTCATGCACTAGCATGACAGCTAAATTTTACTGGCTCTAGGCTAGAGCGATCTGTGATAGTCTCTTGAACTCAATTCTATCGATGTAGTTGTTATCATATCCACCCGGCCATCTCATTTAGTAACGTTGCATCTCCACATTCTTCACTTTTTTTTTTCAAACAGACTTCTTGTGACGGAGGATTCCATTGTAACAGTGCAAGACAAGGGTTTGAATGTTGGACATTACTCTCAGTACCTTCCGTCTGCTTGTCTAGTTTAGCACCAGCCATTATAAGTTGACCATAGTGACGAAAGGTGCATACACATACAGAATGTGTTTCTGCTGCTCCAGCAAGAACACATTGTTTTTATCTTCACTCAGCAAACTTACTAAAACCTATGTATCCAAGTTTGATTCGTAAAACTGTGGTGAGTTTCTTTGAGATTACTCGGAACTCGTTGTTTCTGAAAATGTTTTCTTTCATCTTGGCCAACTACAATACCAAATTGTTTTTTACCTTGCACTACTTTACTGATCTCTACTGAGAGATCAACTTGTTGTATTTTCAACATTATTTTTAGCTCAAGCTTTCCCTGCATTGAGATTTGAATACGATACAATTCCGATATCATTAACAAGCTTTTTGGCTACAGATGTGAATGTCTCAAAGTGGAAAATTAGTTAGTAATTCTTCTTGTGTCCAAGAATTAAGTGGAACTGTTAAAATATGTGCCTTATCGCTCCTCTTTGTAACCGGTGGCATTTGTTCTCTGAGTTTTGTTATTATTTCATTAAATTCTCTGGCATTCACAGTCTGAACCTTTTTATCTCACTCTGCGGATTTTTTTCAAAATATTCATCGCATAGTTCTCTTAAATGGAATTATTTTATTACCCTCAAATGAAGGGTAATTCTTGAAGTTAAGTTTCTATTTACTCATTATAGATTCTCCATGTGAAGGAAACGCGAGTGAGGGCATCAGGAGTGACGTAACCAAGAGCAGGGCCAACGAACGCGAGGCGTCAAGGGTACTGACGTCTTGAGTGGCTAGATTCAACTAGAAGGGCGACAAGAAGCTAGAGCCAGGCACTGTGGGTGTAGCAAGTGGGGCAGCGACAGGCCAGACGTGACCGGGGAACGCCGTGGGGGCCACCAGACGTAACCGGAGAAGGTCGCAAGGGCCGAGCTGGGGCTATACTGGGATCACGTGCAAAGTGGGGGGAAACAAAAAAAATGTTATGTACGTAGGCGTGTGGATTTAGACAAGCATTACCAAAATAAATGAACTGTTTGAGACGCGTGGAATGATGATAAGCGAATCAGAACGCAATTGGTGAGTGGGTTTACTGCTGGGGTAGATACCCAGTGAATTTTAGGTGATTTTAGACTAGTGGAAAGAAGGGATAAAAGAGAATGGTCGAAAAATATGATTGATGGAGAAATTAGTGTATTGGTACTTAGATAATGGAATCCAACGTTTCTTTGGAGTGAAGTTGCGCTCGATGACAGAAGTATTACAGTGGTGGAAACAAGATATTTGCTCCTTGGAGAATAACCATGAAAAAATGAGTCGGACGCGGCTGTGAAGAGCTGCCTTGCCCCTTGCTATCTCGTTAATAGAAAAGTAAATTTTATTGTATATTGCATGATACGTTTTTGATCGTGGTCCGACGGTTGACCATTGGTGGCTTGTGGGATCTCTGTGTTTGTATGCGTACCCGATGTTGATTTGTCATGCCTTTTCAAGTTTTGTTTCACCATCCTGCCATTATAACCTCCGGTCTAAATTACAATTGAATTGAACAGTGCTGTCCATGTTCAAACTTCACTTTTGAAACGAAAACGTTGCGTGTACGGTGGTAATTCAAGAAACATAACATTATGCAATGTTCTAAAATAAGTGATTTTCCGCAGAGCGTACACATGAGAATGATTCATCCACACAAGAATGCATTGTTTCTGCGTACAGTCTTCAGTAAGTGCTACGCGACGGGCTCCTGCGTCACAAGGCTGTGTCCTACTTGCACCTTTGTGTTTTGGCAACGCAGCTAGACGAACCTCAGCGTCACAAGGCTGGGATCTACTCGCCCCTACCTCTTCAGGCAGGGGGGGGGGGG
>SDVV010040204.1:0-10555 GCA_016164225.1 Gammarus roeselii | reverse complement strand
ACCACTCACCGCCTGCACCTTTCCACCACTCACCGCCTGCACCTTTCCATCACTCACCGCCTGCACCTTTCCACTACTCACCGCCTGCACCTTTCCACCATTCACTACCTGCACCTTTCCACCACTTACCGCCTGCACCTTTCCACTACTCACCGCCTGCACCTTTCCACCATTCACTACCTGCACCTTTCCACCACTCACCGCCTGCACCTTTCCACCACTCACCGCCTGCACCTTTCCACCATTCACTACCTGCACCTTTCTACCACTCACCGCCTGCACCTTTCCACTACTCACCGCCTGCACTTATGTCTTTCTCAATACGCGCACCTCATCACCACTACTTGCCTTCACCTTACCAAATAGTTCCCGGCAATGACTTCGGTCAGCATTGGTTTGACGAGGAATAAAACTGTGACACTCGTATACCAACACCGTGGATCGGTGGCTTTCTCTTTCGGTGCTGATTTCAGTGGTTTCGAGTTTCATCGTTGAATGCTATTGCTTTCTACAACTTTTAATTTTCTTGATCTTTTAAAACAGAAAAAAAACAGACACATGATGCTCTCTAGATGTTCTACTCCATAACTAATCTACTTACTATCAAAAGGCTACCTAGTTTGGGTCAAAAGGCATGTTCTTGTCTTTCACCACATGTAAACTTTCTACTTGCACCTCTCCACCACTCACCGCCTGCACTTCTCTCACTCACTGTGTGCATCACTCACTGCCTGTACTTCTCGATCACTCACTTTGTTCACCTCTCAACGACTCACTGCTTGTAAATCCACCACTCGCTGCCTGTTCCTTTCCACCTCACACTGCATTCACCTCTCCACTAGCCACTGCCTGTACCTTTCACTGCCTACACCTCTTCGCCGCTTACTTCCTGTACCGCTCACGGCCAGCACTTTTCCACCACTCACTGCATGCACCTCGCACTGCCTGAACCTCTCCATCACTCACTACCTGCACCACTCCACCACGCACTGCCTGCATGTCTCACTACCTGCACCACTCCACCACGCACTGCCTGCATATCTCACTACCTGCACCTCTCACTACCTGCACCACTCCACCACGCACTGCCTGCACCCCCACCACTCACAGCTTTCATCTCCTACACTCATTGCATCAACCTCTCTAACACTCACTACTCTTTTTCCCCACTCACTGCCTTCATCTCTCCACGAGCCATTGCCTCCCTTAGAACTATTATCTCTATTATTAAATGAGAACCTAGTTCAGTTTAAAAGGCGTGCTGTTGTCTATTAACACTTGCAAGCACTTGCAAACTCTAACCGCCTGCACCTCTCTAACATCTACTACCATCACGGCCTGCACCACCCTACCACTCACTGCCTGCACCTCTCTACCATCTACTACCATCACGGCCTGCACCACCCTACCACTCACTGCCTGCACCTCTCTACCATCTACTACCATCACGGCCTGCACCACCCTACCACTCACTACCTGCACCTCTCTACCATCTACTACCATCACGGCCTGCACCACCCTACCACTCACTGCCTGCACCTCTATACCATCTACTACCATCACGGCCTGCACCACCCTACCACTCACTGCCTGCACCTCTCTACCATCTACTACCATTACGGCCGTCATCACCCTACCACTCACTGCCTGCACCTCTCTACCAGCTACTGCCATCACGGCCTGTACCCCCCTACCACTCACTGCCTGCACCTCTATACCATCTACTACCATCACAGCCTGCACCACCCTACCACTCACTGCCTGCACCTCTATACCATCTACTACCATCACAGCCTGCACCACCCTACCACTCACTGCCTGCACCTCTTGACCATCTACTACCATCACGACCTGCACCACCCTACCACTAACTGCCTGTACCTCGCACTGCTTGCATCTTTCACTACCTGCATCTTTTCACCACTCACTGCCTGCATCTAGACCACCTTTTCACCACTCACAGCTGCACCTATCCTCCAATCCCAACATGCACCTCTCTGTCACTCACTGCGCGTACCTCTCCACCACTCACTACCTTCACCTCTCCACCACTCACTACCTGCCGTGATGTTGAGCTAGGATTCTTTTCCAAAATTAAACTGTAGCTCCGTTCGAATCCGTCCTTACGAAGGGCATCAGATCGCACCTCCTAAACGAATAGACACACGCACTCTTCGTCCCAAGCTGCATGAGTGTTTCAGGCATAACTTAGCTTACTATATTTAGTGCTTTATGTTTGTAAATGTTATGGTAAGTACTCATTTCCTGCTAGTTTTATTGAACTTTTAACAGCGATCCAGATTTATGACCTCAAAAAGGGAAGGCACAAGCGAAAGGAAACCTGCGCCTAAGGAAGCCTCTTTAGCTCTTCTTTTTATAGATGGTCCAAAAGTTGTTTGCCACAGGAAGAGAAGGGGATTGAGGGGGATGTGAGGGGGAGTAGAAGGCTGATGGTCGACTAAAGTGGTCAGAGAATCACAGGCAGACAGCTGAGGCTAGCTTTATCGGTCATGTGGAGAGTAGTAGGTCCTCTGACTGTCCGTTCGTTATGTCTCTCACTGACAAATATTTGTTAGGGCGGTAAATGAAGAGTAACTCTTCTTTCCCAGATTTTAAACCACATAATCGGCAAACATTAAATATTCGTATCTTCGGCAGATTCATCTGTCTTGATGGCCATTCAGATCTATTTGCAGCGCTAATTTATTAGTTGTTTGTTTGCATCCACTTACTGGTTGCAGTGTCATCAATGAGCTAGCTTGTAATTTTCTTTCATCAATTTCATCAAGCATCAATTCGCTTATCAACTTGAACAAAATCAATCGATGTCTTCAAAACTTATTAAACAGCGATTAAAGTCTACCTTACATTCAATATCCCGTTCAAGATGACGCGCCTCATGATCGTGTTTGTGTCGAGTCCTCAACAAGAATTCCGCTCAAAAAAGAGGAGCATCGCCCCATAATGAAACAAATAATTGATCGAAGTTGGCATTCTAATAAATAATTACATCCCTCCTGCGGTATTATTGCGAGGCCCGTAGTTCTCTGCAAACAAGCCTACCAATAGAATTGCACTCCTAGCCCTCTCATCTGCTACCAATGGCTTGGCTGGCTGCTAGTGGCTGCTCTGCTACCAATGACTTGACTAGCTGCTAGTGGCTGCTCTGCTACCAATTGCTCGGCTGGCTGCAGTGGCTGCTCTGCTAGCAATGGCTTGGCTGGCGGTTAGTGGCTGCTCTGCTACCAATGACATGACTAGCTGCTAGTGGCTGCTCTGCTACTAATGGCTTGACTGGCTGCAAGTGGCTGCTCTGCTACCAATGACTTGGCTGGCTGCTAGTGGCTGCTCTGCTACTAATGGCTTGGCTGGCTGATAGTGGCTGCTCTGCTACCAATGGCTTGGCTGGCTGCAAGTGGCTGCTCTGCTACCAATGACTTGACTAGCTGCTAGTGGCTGCTCTGTTTCTAATGGCTTGGCTGGCTGCTAGTGGCTGTTCTGCTACCAATGGCTTGGCAGGCCGCTAGTGTCTGCTCTGCTACCAATAGCGTGGCAGGTTGCTCGTCGCTGCTCTGCCACCAATCGCGTTGCACACTGCTCGTCGCTGTTCTGCCACCAATAGCGTGGCAGGCTGCTCGTCGCAGCTCTGCTACCAATAGCGTATCAGGCTGCTCATCGCTGCTCTGCTACCAATAGCGTAGCAGGTTGCCCTTCGCTACTTTCCAACCAATGGCGAGGCTGGCTGCCCATCAATAGCATGGAAGGGTTATCAATTTCAGCCGTTGGAAAGAGCTTCATTTATAAGATTTAGCTTTCAATAATTTCCTCCAAGTGAAGTTAAGGATTTTGGTAGAGAGCCTATGAAGGACAATTTAAATGTTTTTTTAGTTTTGGAGGGATTACTGGAGCGAATATTCTAGTCTTTGTTCTTGGAATAGGATAATTTTAGAACTGCTGTATCTACATACATCAAATACATATGTTATGCTAAAATAAATTCATTAACAAATGATGTTAGAAAAACATCTTTTATCTCTCAATCGATTCGCTGACAAAAAAAATGGGTGAATCATCTTGGGGTGAACTAAGAAAAGTTTTCGGTGGTTGTTAATTTCGGTCAAACTCAGTTCTCAACCGAAATGGGAGGTGTGTGTTTTGGATGCTTGTCCGACATCATCCCCTCATCGGAGCATCATCACCCTTACCGGCGACATCATCACTCTCATCGGTGCCATCATCACTCTTACCTGCGCCATCATCACCCTTTCCGGTTGCATCATCACCCTTACATGTGCCATCATCGCCTCCGTTGGTTCACCATTCACCCTTACCTGCACCATCCTCGCTCTTGACTGTGCCATAACCTCCCTCATTGGTGCTCTTCTCACCATCACCGCTGCCATCATTTGTGCAATCCTCACCCTCATCGCTGCCATCATTTATGCATCATCACCCTCATCGGGGCCATTTTTACCCTCATTGTTGTCATGCTCAACCTCGTATCGGTGTTTTCATTAGCGTCATCAGTGCCACCATCACCCCCATCGATACTTTCACCACCATCATCAGTGCCTTCATTGCCATCCTTCGTGCAATCATGACCCCCATCAGTGCCATCATCAGCCTCTTGGCTGCCATCAACACCATCACGAGCTTTGGCGTTGTTTGAGGTTCAGAGACCCTCAACCCGTATAAACCCAAATCAAACACCGCTGGATGCCTGAGTAGTTTTTTGTTGCGATCACAGATGGCGAACACTACCATCGGATTACAGATCATTTATTCGTGCGGTGTATTAGTATTTCAGATTCTTTATTTGCTAAATTCTTTCAAGTCGTGCGAGAACTTTCCTACAAGTGTTTAACTCTTTGATCAAAGACTGCTAACCCTTGATTTGTATAAACATTGAGGTAATTTAATTTCTTTTGAATACTGCATTTCCTTTTTTCTCATACGTCTTGTTCCTTGCGTTGCGATGGTCACACGACAACTCATTTTATTTCTTTAAACAATTATAAAAAATGGTTGAATCATTATTCACGGTTCGAAAATTTTCAAAGTGTGTAAAGTGTTGTATTCATTGATAAACTAATTGGAGCCATTTTAATCTTTCTCACTATTCATTGTTGGTTTTCAGACATGCATGTTCTCGCGTACCATATGACATCAAGATTTCCTCCTATTGAATCCTAGTCATTACGTTTATCACATCTATTATCTACATAGCATAAACCCTTTAGTGATGATGCGTTTCGAGGCGTTTACCTGAACGTCCCTCTGATCACACGTCACAACACTTGTTTGACAAACCTTCAAACTTTTATCTAGCGCTCCCCTTCCTTTACCCACTCTACCACAATTACAATGCTATATTTTATCGCCTCCCGTCTTCTGCCCTCGTCTTCTATCACTCCAGAGTTGTAGGTTACATTTTCCTTTCCCTTACGCCTGTTTTCGGACCCCAGAGCTGTAGTCTCTCCTTTTCTGTGCTGTACTCAACCTCTGTACGCTCGACTTTCCTCACTCCAGCTTAGTAATCTACCTCTCCCCATCCGCTGCCCTCGTCTTCCACCACTCCAGAACACACCTCTCCCTCACCTCCCTCGTTTCCCTTGCATTTATCATTCCTCGCACAATTTGCACGCAGGAAAAAGAAGACGCGTCCTCGTAAACGCCGTAATTATATATTCAAAACTGTAAATAGAGGCCTGGCTTTAAAACTCATAATAAGGGCTTTAAAGACTAGCAAGTTATTTCCTTGAGCATTCCTGAGGATATTTTGTAGGTTTAGGCCTAGGGCGAAGAGAAAAATATGGCCCTTCCCAAACAGCGGTTCGTGTGATGCATATTTTAGGCACCACATCCTCACTGCGCTGCCAGAGTTCCTCTGTGGTCGAGGAGACTGCGGCAAAACCTTTTTCAATCGTGTATCTGGATGTGTTGTGTACGCAAATAAATAGAATACAAAAACATTATGAATAGAGCATCACTCAAAATAGCTAGCATCCTTGCATTGCCAACATGGAGATTGAGTTTGCGATTTAAAACATGTTCTGGTATAAATTATTTCTTCCGCCTGATGGTGTGACAATATGTGACCAACGTTCCTTCACTTGCACTATGTTCTTCAGTCGCATCAAAAGCCTCAAACTGTACATGTGTGATTAAAGGGTGACCTAAGTCCTCTCTGAATAAGTGGGATGACATATGAGTCCTTGTAATCTCGACGAAACAGGATTAATAGATCAGGTTACCAACAAAATAGCTGCACGTCGTACAGTTTGGCACGAGCAAAGTCCAACTACATTTCCAGAAGAGCCAACTTCGAGGGCCAATGAGATGAAATTGGAAGCATAGACTTGAGCTCTTCATAAACAAGGTACTAAAAAAATATACTTTAATAATCTATTTTGGGTGGACAACGAGTTTTTTTATAAGCCAATGTTCACAGGGAGGGACCGTACCAGGTCCACCTGACTAATCCCAAATGAGAATCCAAAAGGGTACAAAAGCCGGCTAGCAGAGGAGTAAGCAAATTGGGCAGAAGCGCTAAAATATATGAGAAAATGTAAGTAGCTAGAAGGGCTAACCATAATAAGGAAGCTTTCTCTGCATATGTGAATGAGCATCGACCCTCTACGAGTGTTGGGGATCTGAAACATCCGATACTGACACGTCGAATAAACTCAACGAATACTGTTAAGCGTATTCACGAATGAAGATACAAAGTAGAATTGTATGAAGAACTGCAAACGTATTTCACTGTCAATAGATGCACAATTATGGGACCAAATGATCTGCCGCAAACAAAAATAAGAATCTCCCCAAAATCATTAACGTCCACGATCAGAGATATTTAACAGGTCTAAGAAAACTGCAAGCATTCCAGTCGATTGTAAGAAGAAAAACATTGCAGCTATTTCAAGATTTGAAGCGAGCAATAACCAGGTAATTACAAACCAATCTGTCGAACGTCTGTTGTCGGCAAGATCTTAAAAAGACTAATTTGAGCATGAATAAAATATAATCAAGAATACTCAACACGGATACAGAAGTAAATTAGGCTGTCTCCTCAATTGCCTTGATCTGCTCAGCAATGTCTCCGAAATATACGATTAATACAAAACTGACAAGGCTATTTATCTTGACTTCCAGAAAGCGATAAGGTTCCCAAGGAAACATTTCCAGGAGACTTGCAATCAGCTCACGGACGACTGACAACGGATCTGTGCAGCAACAGAAGAAGTTTGAGGGCTACAGTTACATCTGGAGTGCCACAGGGGAGCGTTCTTGGGCTCCTCCTCTTCATAACCAACATAATTGGTCTCGACACCGACATCATCTGTACGGTAAATGAATTAGCCGACCACAACATGTTCAGCCACAAAGCGTACGGTGAGCAAAATTTTATATCTATTCAAAGTGCCCCAAGTGACTGAGACTCAAGCTGCAAATGACCTTCAATGCTTATAAACGCACTGTTATACACATTGAAACCCTCAATACAAAGTCCAACTACTTGATGGCAGAACAGCACCGAACTCGAGTGAACCAACATCGTGATCTTGGAATTTTAATAACCAACTATCTCAAATGAGGAGTCAAGTAGAAGGTAGCTACGAACAAGCAAATAGTTTTCTTGGCTTAGCATCCATAATTTTTCCCTGTAAGTTCAGGGATATAATACTTCCAAAGTGTCATTCCTTCGTGAGACCCCATATTGAAATTGCAACGCAATCCTGGTCACAATTCCTGAAAAGGGATATCAACAAGATAGAACGGATTCAACGCCGAGCAACAAAAATGATCCCAGAACTGAGAAACAAAACATACGCGTAGGTAACGACTTGAAAAACTGAAGCTTATTCCAGAGGAATGAAGACAACATAAGGGTCAGCCTAAGGAAACCTTTGAATATCTAATGATTTTACTAAAGTAAGCTCCAAAAAACTATTTGCTATAGATTATAATCAAACAAACAGAAACAATGAACAACCATTTAAATTGAAATACTTCAGAACATCAGTTACGAAAGATTCTTCGCGATTTTACAATCAAGATACCAACAATATGGAACTGTTTATCACATCATGTTGTAGATAGTTACGACATCAATACCATCAAGAAACGGCTTGGCAAGCTCTGGAACATCAATTCACCGCTCTACTGAGTTAGAACGATGGAAACACAGTATTTGCCGAAGAAGGCAACCTCTGCTGAAGTCTTGCAGCGTCTCACAGTCCTGGATCTGTGCAGCACATCTAGATGTGCAGCACATCTAGGGATTGTATTACTCTAAGCTAAAAGTGTTACTAGAATGTATTCGACAACTCGCCTTGGGCTTATTTTCATCCCTATACCATATGATCCTTATTATACTACTATAACAAACTATTACGGCGCAATAGATTCAACGAATGCAAGCAAATGCGAATTGACAAGATCTGTTTTACGTTTTTTCGGCAATTCAGCTAGCGTGTTCAAATGAGAAAATGGTCCAAGATGATCTAGCAACGAGAGATGCATGCTCGATTTGCACTATCCTTACGTCGATCCGAACAATTCGAAAGTTTTATGTTAGTTTGGAATTTGTTTCGTAATCGACAAGTCATAGACGAAATTTAATTTATTCTGAGTTGGGGAGTAAATCGAAAAGAATTTCCTTGAGGACGCGTAAATATTTATCGAGATGTTAATATTTCAGCAAAAATATCCTTAAAAAAATACTGTTTGCCGAAAGAGCTAGAAAAAACAATATTCATGGGATACATAAAATATGATTCAAGGGTTAGCGTATCCGACTACAGTGTCAGCCTCTGGTGCTGCATGTCGCGAGTTCGAGCCTCGGCAGGGACACGGCGGTCTTGTGGCGGGGAGATTTGGCGACTCCCCCCGTCTGTGTCGGCCTAACTTAGCCGCCCTCCTAGCTGCACACATACATACTATACATAGTATGTATCTATACAAACTATACATGAAATGTGATTCAAGGGATACAAGAAATGTGATTCAAGGGGTACCGGAAATGTGGTTCAAGGGATACAGGAAAAGTGATTCAAGGGATACAGGAAATGTGATTCAAGGGATACAAGAAATGTGATTCAAAGGATACAGAAAATGGGTTTCGAAGGATACAAGAATCAAATAAAATCAAATAAAAAAATGTTTATTTGCGAGATGTCCCGTGGTATCTTGGTGCTGTACGAAGTATTAATTCATTCTAAAATACACATTTAATTCAGGGTCAATTGCATCGAGTAATGTACTTGGTTTCAAATTAGACTTGCTAGGTCTTTGGAACAAATGGGAGCTTTCGTGTCGGTTCTAATTATATAGTTCACATTAAATTCAGGGCACAACTTTACCGAGTAGTGTATTTCATTTTAAACGATTTGACCTACTTCAATTTACTTTACTGAAACGACTGTGGTCGCTAAACATACCTCAGTAAATTTAACGTGAAATCCCTCAACATCTGTTTTCACTCCGTTTCGGGCTGTCCGATAAATGATTGGTTGGAGCACTGTGCCCCTACAAGACTTCAAGTAAGCCATGTTTGTGTCGTCTATCACAGGCCGCTGCTCTTAGATTCTTGCTTAAGTGTCGGGCCGCTGCAATATTGATTGCCGGTAAATTGCTACAGACTGAGCGGGGTCACGCTCGGGTTGTATGGGCGCACACACCATGCACGTGGAGTGCTGGAGTGTGCTGTGGCGGCGTTATGACTGGCTCGGCTCTGTATGGGCGCACGCACCATGCATGTGGAGTGCTGGAGTGCGCTGTGCCGGTGTTATGACTGGCTCGGCTCTGTATGGGCGCACACACCATGCGCGTGGAGTGCTGGAGTGCGCTGTGGCGGTGTTATGACTGGCTCGGCTCTGTATGGGCGCACGCACCATGCATGTGGATTGCTGGAGTGCGCTGTGGCAGTGTTATGACTGGCTCGGCTCTGTATGGGCTCACACACGAGGCATGCGGCGTGCAGGTGGCGCTATGACAGTGTTTAGAGTAGCCAGACTCTGTATGGGCTCACACATGAGGCATGCGGCGTGCAGGTGGCGCTATGACAGTGTGTAGAGTGGCCAGACTCTGTATGGGCTCACACACGAGGCATGCGGCGTGCAGGTGGCGCTATGACAGTGTGTAGAGTGGCCAGACTCTGTATGGGCTCACACACGAGGCATGCGGCGTGCAGGTGGCGCTATGACAGTGTGTAGAGTGGCCAGACTCTGTATGGGCTCACACACGAGGCATGCGGCGTGCAGGTGGCGCTATGACAGTGTGTAGAGTGGCCAGACTCTGTATGGGCTCACACACGAGGCATGCGGCGTGCAGGTGGCGCTATGACAGTGTGTAGAGTGGCCAGACTCTGTATGGGCTCACACACGAGGCATGCGGCGTGCAGGTGGCGCTATGACAGTGTGTAGAGTGGCCAGACTCTGTATGGGCTCACACACGAGGCATGCGGCGTGCAGGTGGCGCTATGACAGTGTGTAGAGTGGCCAGACTCTGTATGGGCTCACACACGAGGCATGCGGCGTGCAGGTGGCGCTAT
>SDVV010040203.1:0-10555 GCA_016164225.1 Gammarus roeselii | reverse complement strand
ACGAGGGTACAAATGACCTCATACCATGCAACGACAAGGGCTTGCGTTCATCCCCTCACGAGGGTACAAATGACCTCATACCATGCAACGACAAGGGCTTGCGTTCATCCCCTCACGAGGGTACAAATGACTTCATACCATGCAACGACAAGGGCTTGCGTTCATCCCCTCACGAGGGTACAAATGACCTCATACCATGCAACGACAAGGGCTTGCGTTCATCCCCTCACGAGGGTACAAATGACCTCATACCATGCAACGACAAGGGCTTGCGTTCATCCCCTCACGAGGGTACAAATGACCTCATACCATGCAACGACAAGGGCTTGCGTTCATCCCCTCACGAGGGTACAAATGACCTCATACCATGCAACGACAAGGGCTTGCGTTCATCCCCTCACGAGGGTACAAATGACCTCATACCATGCAACGACAAGGGCTTGCGTTCATCCCCTCACGAGGGTACAAATTACCTCATACCATGCAACGACAAGGGCTTGCGTTCATCCCCTCATGAGGGTACAAATTACCTCATACCATGCAACGACAAGGGCTTGCGTTCATCCCCTAACGAGGGTACAAATGACCTCATACCATGCAATGGCAAGAGCATGCGTTCATCCCCTCATGAGGGTACAAGTGCCCTCATATCATGTAACGACAAGGGCTTGCGTTCATCCCCTCACGAGGGTACAAATGACCTCATACCATGCAATGACAAGGGCATGCGTTCATCCTCTCACGAGCGACGAAACTAACAACAGGCTAAAACCCGTCTTTAGAGGTGATTTGAGCATGCTATGTTTACCGGATATAGGCGCGGTCTAAAACCGATTAAATCATCCATGTAGACAGTAGAAAAAGAGAAACAATGCAGGACACGCCTCCTATGAGGGTGAAGGATGGCAGAGTTGTCCCGCATTTGATAATCGAGAAATGCCATACACGCGACTTCCGGTGGTAGCTTCATGAATCAAAGCAACACATTATATACAAGCATCAAAAGGCTTCTCGATATCTTGCTAACTGGTGAAATTAAATACTGTATTGCATAGTAACTTCTTACGAATCTCCCATTCCTGCTAGATTATTTTCATAGGTGCTGATTAGTGATTTACCATGTGCGTGTAATAGTGTCGTGTGTTAATCCTGCACCTCCGTTGCAACGCAATGTTTTAATCCGTATACTTACCGTCGTGCGTTCAGATTTGTTCGTAGTTTTCAATATATTTTGCTTTGTTTCATTCAACAGGCTGGGTGGCAGTTTCAGCAGCGGTGTTAGCGGTATCAACAACTGCTCATCGTTCAACAGGCTGGGTGGCAGTTTCAGCAGCGGTGTTAGCGGTATCAACAACTGCTCATCGTTCAACAGGCTGGTTGGCAGTTTCAGCAGCGGTGTTAGCGGTATCAACAACTGCTCATCGTTCAACAGGCTGGGTGGCAGTTTCAGCAGCGGTGTTAGCGGTATCAACAACTGCTCATCGTTCAACAGGCTGGGTGGCAGTTTCAGCAGCGGTGTTAGCGGTATCAACAACTGCTCATCGTTCAACAGGCTGGGTGGCAGTTTCAGCAGCGGTGTTAGCGGTATCAACAACTGCTCATAGTTTAGAGCTAGAACTCTTACCAGCATCTTTCTCGTCCAATTTCAATTTTAAAGCAATCATACACCATATATACAAGATGTAGATCATGCTACACACCTACCACCCATGTCGATTTTATGTTACCATACCTAAGGGTATCATTCACCCTTTTTACCCACGTTGACTGAAAAAAGCCAGCTGTCAAAGTCAAACAAAAGCACAGAAAGTCATTGCTCATTAACGAAGTCTGATGAATTATCAGTGCAATTGAAGACCGGTAGACGATTGATCGAATAGTAAGGCCTTGGTGCTTGCTGCCCGCCTCAACATCGATCACCTCGAGTACGGCAGGTCATCTGAACATGAACCAGCGGGGGGTGAAGTGACTACTCAAACGCCTCATCGTCCAAAGAAACAACTGACATAGGACACTGAAAGCTATTACCAAGACCCAACGTAAGCCCAGTTTTTTGTTTGACTCCGACGTGGGTCTCTCCTCATTGAAATTGAAAGCACGCGGTAGTCGGTGGGCGGCTAGCGCCCCTACTGCAATATTTTATACCAGGCTGTTAATTTTAAGGGGTGCTCGTAAGAGGGCGTAAGCGGTCGTAAGGCACGCGGGGCTGTGCCTCATCCCTGCAGAACGACCCTCCCCATTACCGCCACTCCGACTTGCACTACAAGGCTAAGCAACACGCGTTAACAGGCCCTTCATTACCCCGCGGGGGAAAGGGAGACGCCCCTCTCCCCTCTAAAGTATGGCCATACTCGTGCGTTATGCGCGGACACGGGTCGTCTGTAGCAGTTACAATGAGCCACACTTGACACGGAACACAACAGCACAGTTTCAGTTCGAGAAGTTCTCCTTTGTATACATTAAATGAAGATTCTTCAGATTATAGTTGTATTAGCAGGAAGACGAGGCTTTTGGACGTGTTTTTTCTAGAAGTTAGTGTCCTCAGCAGGTTCTTTGTGATTTACAAGAAACTGAAGAACGCTCATATTTGTTCCTTTGAAAGAAAGAGGAAGTTTTAGTAGTCATTCTGCTTTTTAGAACGAAGAAAGGCTCTAGGAGTCATTTTTCTTTCCTACAAAGGAGGCTCTTATCTTTTGTTTCTCATAATGGTACAGCGCCCACATAGCTATACTCTTCTTCTCTCCACAGCATCAATTTCACCTCTTCTGCTCCACCGTTTTCATCACTGCCCTCCGACATGTTCCTCTTTCCCAACCACTCCCCACATGTATGACTTATCCTCACGCGCTCCTCACATCCATGCCTCACTTTCCTCAAGTATCAACTACTAAGCCGACACCAGATCCACCCGCTGCACTATTACAAGGGGATGATGGCGCCGCTCAGCCTTGAAGTAATGAGCACACCGGCGTCCAGTTCCTACCCGCTGTTTCAGGCATAATACACTCGTCGTCAATAGAACCCAGAGCGCCCACAAGCCGTGGCGAGACAAGTGTTCTGTTAGTACACCAACCAGTGCTTGAATCATGGATACAATGAAAATTGAACAGTCGCAGTTGATGATCTTGAAGGCTTTCACATTTAAATATTTCTTAACGTGCTTGCATCACAGATACCGTGACGATTGTCGAAGTGAATATTTACGTAGAAGCCTCGACTCCTTTTTTCTGCCGTGCTCGCATCATGGATACAATGAAGATTGAAGGACTTTACACGAGTATTGGTAAGTTGAGATGATCACAGCACTCAGTCTTGTCCCTGGCCCCGCCGTCGCCCGCCAACGATCACCCGAGTCATGGTAAGTTGCTGAACAAGGGATGGAGTCGCGACGGGCGGCGTTAAGTGATTTAGGCTATTGGATTGACAAGACGGCGACTTAGGAGCTGTAAAGACGAAGCATTGCTCGCTGCCGGCGGTAATTTGGCACCAAAGCCTTAAGAGCGGTAATAAAGAAATCTCGCAGCTAATTTCTGAAAAAATGTGCTCAATAAAACAAGAGCTGTACAATATCTGAGGAGGTGGGTGATAATGTCGACAACTTCGATGATCCTGGAGGAACAAGTCTTAGTAAAATAAGTTTGTGGACTAGGTACGGAAGCTACTGTGTAGTGAGTCAGAACACACAATAGGCTAAAGAAAATTTATCTCACTACATTGTATTCATACAACCTTAATGGGATAGATGCGTATTAGATACAAGAATATCCTCACATTAAAACAGTGACGATTATGTGTGCTAATTGACAGTATTTGTTACTATCGCTCTCCTGATTGCTGGCTCTGGGTTTTAATTAGGTTGATGTCAACGGTCAGGTATGTGAACCTAACAGGTAGGTACAACTTCATAAAAAAGACAATCATTTCAGACATTTCTCAGTCAGCAGTTAATGGTGGCAGCTCACAATTTTTTTGTAGAAAGTAAATTTCACGGATGTTGGAATTTGACAGATATGTAGCTACGTCATAAAAATGCGTAGTTCCAACTACGGACTATGTATCAAAATTGAAGAAAACACCATATGAAGTGTACTTAAACGTCATTTATGTAAAAACAAAATGTCTATCACTATCGAATGTTGGTGGGTAGCTAACATTGAGTCGCCCTGTCCACAAGTCGGCCTAGGTAGTAGGTGCCCCAATACTCACGATGTATCCCTGCTCGGAGCTAGAATGGCTGCCACCCGCCTGCAACAAAAAAAAACACAGGTAAATACACAAGCAATGGTGCTCTTCTATCAGCACTTGCAGTGCTCTTCTAACAGTAGCTAGTTCACTTATCTAACAGAAGCTACTTTGATCTTGTAATACATATTGCCTTGAATAAATGTAAATATTCCTTTGACGATGTACAATTTCAATAAAATGTATCAAGAAGTGCGTAGATATAAATATAAAATATATTAATACCACGATAACATGTGAGTAAACCAACAGCGATGCTGCTACTTTTGATCAAAAAAGTCCTATTGTACATGCTAGGGAGCACTGTTGTTAGGGTTAGAGCGTTGGGCATTAGCAACGAAAGTACTCGACACAACCACAATCCCTGGATATGAACAGCTCTACCACCAGGCCGATTGGACGTTACTTTCGTGATCCATTGAACGAAGAGTACAATAAACGGCATAATAACACTATTCGGTGATCGTACCGACGAGTCCACAACAGACTCCCGTTAACAAGAGTAGCGGTTGTAGCAGCACATAACACCGTATCAGTGTCATCAACGTGGGTGGGGCCGTAGTGTCTTTTCAAAGGTTTATCATACCAATCCAACATAGCCCTGCGGCTGGAAGAGGCTTCAGATTGTATGATCTTGGTCTCACAATTCACAATTATTCGTAGATACCCTTGGTCGAATCTCCATAAAAAACACTAATCCTCGGCCATTTTTTTACCTCCTTTCCGATACTACAACCTTGTCGTCTCCTTCACTAATTTCTGCCCTTGCAAAGGCGAGCAGCGTCATGAGTGGTATCCAGGCTACGTGAGGAGGGCCTCTTTACTGCTCCATTTAAGTGTCTTTGCCGGGCACTCAATGCAAAGTGGGCCCTTCAGAACACTGACGTTGGAGCAGCGAGAGAAGGGGCTGCTACGGGTTGGGGCTGGAGGACGAAAACAAAACCGTACAAGTTCTGAAAGGAGTTTTATGAAACTTAACGGAGGAGATAGATAGGACGGAGTGCAAGGACTGGTTGCGATACACATTGCTGGAGGCAACATAAGATAAACGGATCCTTTTCAAGAGTAGATAGCGTCTCATTAGCAGATATTGGGTAAAGAATGAATACACTCGCGAGGTCATGGATAAGTGGCGAGAAACGGCCAATGCGTAACTGTACACAAATGACCCCGAGACTATAAACCAGAACAAATATTTGTTCATTAACCGCTAATTTCATGCCTAATCAATAGCTAAGAAACAGAAAACCAATGATCAGAGCCTGATCAGTTTGAAGGACACTTAAAGTCAATAATTTTGCCATCATGTAGCCTCACATGAACAAGATTAAGCGGTGCAAAGACAGCTGGCAGCCGCGCCCGTCCTACCATCTGTGTGTAAGATGGTCGTCCCTGCCTCGCAATCTTATTGACTCCTTAATGGGACATCAATATTCCGTAGACGAGTCCGGTGACGGAGGGCGATGGTGCATCAGCCGCACGCGAGGGCCTCTGCACGCCCAAACGTGTTGGGGCCGAATGTCTGTGTAGGACTTGCGTGTGCAGGCCGGGGCTTAAGGGTGGGCCGAAGCCCAGGACAGAAGAGGACTTGAGGTTGAACACTATGTTGGTACTACATTGGAAAGACTTCAGCAAGGAAGGTCGCAGCCGATAATGGAAGAAGAGTGGGCTAAGAAGCTGGGTACCACGTAGTACCTTCAGCCCCCTCGGGGAGGTGTGGCGAAGAGGGAGCATTAACTTCACAGATGGAAGAAAGGAGGACACTAAGAGAAGAGAGGGAACTAGACGAGTGCGGCCGGTGTTGGACAAGATACTGTACCTAGATTCATTTCTACATATTATGGCCTATTTCCAAGTGTTGTATCTGGACAGAGTAATTTGGGTAAGTTTCTTGATAGAGAATCTTGGCCACCCCCGAATGCGGCCTTGGTCGGGCGGCCTGGCCGGCAGTGGCAGTAAAGCGCTTGATGAAGCTATACCCGCCGTGCTAAACTAGGTATAAACTGAGTATAAAGTTAGGCCAAGCTAGGCAAAGTGTCATCACCATAAAGGGGGGTAATGGCGATGGCAAACGACGCCCCGCGGCTTTCATAACCTCCGTGCTGATAGGGGAGGGGGGTACAGCAGGATTAACTGATGTTGGGGTCGTCATTTTTAGGCCATCTACAAGTTTGGGTGAGTTCGATCTTGTTGTGCCCAGACGCATAATCAACTGACCAGCAAAGTCACAATCGAAGAGGTCATCCGGCTACATAACCTCAAACTAATATACAATACAATCAACTTGAAGAATTATTTTACAATACACTTGTAGACCCAATCGTTAAAAAAAAAGCTGCTCAACGTTTACAGCTGCTATTTACGGTCGATATAAATATTACCTTTGGTTTTCAGTATTATTAGTAAGGCAAATGCGACGGTTCAATCGGCGTCTCGAATATCTTAAGAGATTTCTTTTATTGACGATTAGTGATGGGTCTTCGCGCAATAGCCTTCAAGTTGCAATCAAGGCCGACCCCAAACCATGCCCTTTACCGCATGCTAAATTTGATGGTCGGTTAAGCCATTCAGAAATACGAACTTTCACATGAGTTATTGACTAGACCAACAGACTTCCGCCACGGGTCTGTTTTAAAAGACGTTTTCACATCAGAACAGGAATAGAGGCGCGTAATACGCACTGGCAAGAGGCACATTCATTTCTTCGTACAATCGGAGGCAGGTCCGACTCAGGGACAGAGAAACTGAACTCTCGTAATTTGACGAAGAAGAAAGACCAGCAAAAACACACAGCAAAGCACAAACAAATCGACAGTTAGGAGGCAATTGTACACTGAAAGGCACAGCCTTGTTGCCCAAGTTACAACTCTGAACCAACAGAGGGGTTTACCACCCATCAGTGAACAGGAGTCAGACCAAAACATATTTGAGTAGCGCCTCCAAGCCGTCCACAAAAGAACAGCAAATTAAAAGTTAAGGAGCGCCTTCAGGTGCGTATGACCAAGTACATCAGCCAGAGCAAGGGATGGAGGAGGTTGTTGTCGTAAGGGGGAGGCGGGGGATGAGGAGGTGCAGAGGGTTGTCTTACACAGTGTTCTGGGCCCCGGTCGCTTGTTAACAGCGCCCGAGGGGAACACACAAGCCTGCCCCTCCCTCTGGACACAATTGTGGAGTATAGTGGGGTGTGAAGGGGGCTGAGAAACGGAACACACAACAGTGAAGTTAGAGGAGGGCGTAGGTGGCAACTGGACAAGCTGATGGAAGGAAAAGCTCTGAGCATGTTTCTTATTACTATGAGCAGAAAGTCTGGCACAACTTCAACTTACAAGATTGGTATTCGTTGAATGTTAACTGCAAGATTATTGATTTTACACGCAAATAACTAACCCTCATCGAGCCACCTGTAACTGGAGCATAGCGATCATACTCATATGCATAAGTCAGTGAATAACACAACGGCGTTTGATATCACAATGAAACGATCCAATACAAGTATAATGCATGAGAAGTGCTTCCTCGAGGCGCGGAGGCCAAACGGTATAGTAGCTACGTTGTGGTCAGCCATCCTCAAATAGCAATAGAAAATCACAGCTTTCAAATAAAACAAGTTAGAAAGCATGCATATATGGACGAACAAATCTGATCACACCTCCTGCGTCTCTCCTGATTCGAAACAATAGGTGTGGATGCGACCGTCCCAGATCGAGCTGCTCTCTTAGGGGATAACACTAGCGGATGCTCACTCAGGGCGACAAAATTTCAGTGATCGGTCGGGGTAGCGACAAGGGCGTCGACAAAATTTTTCCCCAAGGGTGGGACGGAGACGACTACACAGTATTCATTCAATAAACTTTTTTTAAACATGACTCTTTGAATTTTCCTCCTGTAGTATTTCAGACTTGAAGGTCATCCTCGCTGGCGTCCCTAGGTAGAGTCGGTCTTACTGGCACCGACCGTCCAATCAGCAATCAGTGTAGTTGCAGGTCATCACCGGTCTCTGATATTATCAGAGCAAAAACAAGCAAGAGTTACAAGGATCTAAAGAGATTAAAAGAGGCCATTCAGACCATCCTTTAAAATGACTTCAGAATGGGTCTAGAAGGATATGAAGAGGGGTGGTCTCTTCACAGACCAGCTAAGGACGACCTATTAATTGCAGCCTGCTGCAAGGAAGGTGCTGCGGATTGCTGCAAAGAAAGTGCTGCGGATCGCTTCAAGGAAGGTGCTGCGGATCGCTGCAAGGAAGGTGCGGCGGATCACTGCAAGGAAGGTGCTGCGGATCGCTGCAAAGAAGGCGCTGCAGATGGCTGCAAAGAAGGTGCTGCAGCTTGCTGCAAAGGAAGCGCTGCAGCTTGCTGCAAGGAAAGTGCTGCAGCTGGCTGCAAAAAAAGCGCTGCAACTGGCTGCAAAGGTGCTGCAGCTGGCTGCAAAGGTGCTGCAGCTGGCTGCAAAGAAGGTGCTGCAGCTGGCTGCAAAGAAGTCGCTGCGGATCGCTGCACTTCGATAGAAAACGATCCTAACAAGATAGAAACGTGACAATGTGAGAAATCTGAAGTCCCTGCGATGGCAAAATTCCTTCAGCTCAAAAACTCAGTTCAGTATAACTACCACAACTTTATAAGGCCACGACAGCAGCAGAGGCCCTTACCTGAGCTAGACCAGCAGCAGCGGCCCTAGCCTGGGCCACACCTGGAGCAGCGGCCCTTACCAGGGCCACACTAGCAGCAGCCCTTGCCTGGGCCATACTAGCAGTCTCTCTTGCCTGGGCCACACCAGCAGTAGCGGCTCTTGCCTGGGCCACACCAGCAGTAGCGGCTCTTGCCTGAGCCACGCCAGCAGCAGCATCCTTACGCAGCCTTTCATGTACTACACAGGAGCAGCCTTTGCGTGGCCTTCCGCCAGCAGTTGACGGCTCTTACCTGAGCCACGCCAGCAGCTTACAGCCCTTACCAGGGTCGTCACGCCAGCAGCGGCCCTTACGTGGGCGGCCACGCTTGCAGCTGACGACACTTATCTGAGCCACGCCAGCAGCTTACAGCCCTCACCAGGGTCGTCACGCCAGCAGCGGCCCTTACCTGGGCCACGCTTGCAGCTGACGCCACTTACCTGAGCCACGCCAGCAGCTTACAGCCCTCACCAGGGTCGTCACGCCAGCAGCGGTCCTTACCTGGGCTACGCTTGCAGCTGACGCCACTTACCTGGGCCACGCTAGCAATGGGGCCCTCGCCTATGCCACGCTAGCAGGAGTGCCGGGCACTGGAGGCGAGGTAACCGCTATGCACGCCAGACAGACTAATTGGTGGCTGATCGGTTATTATGATACGGTCACTACGAGGAAGACCGTAGGCAACAAGGGAGGAAAAGGTATTGAAATAGTGTGGTTGTTAGGGGGGTTGCGAGGTGCTGTGAATGGATTTCATGACTCGTGCAAAACTTGAAGATCTTGGAACTTGAAATAATGCAGCTGGTCCCTACCTACTAACCTATGCAAGTATTGATAGTTGCGCTCGTGATGCACCTACAAATCAGCAATCATAAATCAGCACGCGCATGTTCGCAAAAACATAAGAATTGTAGTTCTTGCCTTATGTATTAATATCTCATTAGCAGTAACCGATGTAAAATTGAATTTGATGTTTCTTGCAAGGCCTGCGTTACACTCTTAAAATATTTCTGCCCTTGGGTGAGAAAACAGGTTGGCCTTTAATACCTCTATCTAGATTGATTTCCAATTTTTATAATTGGAAATATAGCATCTCCTTGACATTATATAAACAATCATTCAAAGAAATTGACTCGTTTAATGGCATCAATAAAAACCATTCGTTGGCACCCAGCAGCTCGTCAGGCATTGATGCCCACCAGCTCACGACAGGCATTGCTGCCCACCAGCTCACGACAGGCATTGCTGCCCACCAGCTCACGACAGGCATTGATGCCCACAAGCTCACGACAGGCATTGCTGCCCTCCTGCGGTTAGACGTGCATAAACTCCATTTGAGAATCAAAGTTCCGAATGAATTCGTCACAGTTCTCATCTTGAGAGCGGCTGGTTATCTTCATAGAGCGTAATAGAATTCACAATAGATTCCATCAATACTCTTATAAACAAAGACCATTTTTAAGCAAAAACACATAGAAGCAAGGTTGAATAATGAAGTTTCCAGCGTATGGTGTAAACAGCTCACTGACATGCTAAACTTGCAAAGGTTGAATTAGGCGGAACAAATAATAATCCCGTTTGCTCATATTATGAAATGATTTGAATAGATTCTGTCGTATGACATTCCTAAGAGGTTCATGGTCATATATA
>SDVV010040202.1:0-10555 GCA_016164225.1 Gammarus roeselii | reverse complement strand
CCGGCCATTATGACGCGGCGGCGGTAAACCAGTGAAAACTGTCGGGCCCTGCTGCTGACGACGGTTCCTCGGTGCATTCGGGACCCAGAGTGTAAGTTGAGGGGCTACCGGCCGGACCCTTTAGCACAAAAGGGCTAAGTTGTGTGAGTGTGAGCGTGTGAGGGTGTGAGGTGCGCCTTGCCGTCGGCCACCCCCCTTTCTGGGGAATGCGGCCTGGTGTCTGTATCTGTATCTGTATCTGTTAATTTATTCAATGTGTTATGATCGGCCTCCTCTGGCACAGATTTATAAACTTGGCTAACCGAACATTCGGGAGGTGCGTAGGGAGTGTCCCTAGAAACAGTGTAGGACTTAGGCCAGTTAACTCTTAGCTCAAGTTTCACGTGGAGGTCCCTTGCCTAGCATATATTTAATTCCCCTCCGATGTTTGTTTTAAAAAAGAACAGGTGGCCGTGTTCGCGGATCGTGTTACGTAGGAGACATTGACGAGTGAGGGCCATTTGCGTGTCAGCGATAGGGGAAGGGGAGACTAGATCCCGTAGCACTGTTTAGCGCAGGGTTATTTTTATTGTTTAAAGATGGGAGGAGCCCACAAAATCCGTTAACGGATTTTGTTGTGTATTTACCAATGAGATTTGGGGTAGTAGGACGCCCCGCCTCTTAGATGACCCAAAAATGTGAATCCTCTCCCTCATTGGAAGGATCCTCCTCATATTCATGAGCATGGCCCTCCCACATATTATTCAGGGGAGCCCCGAACGGTAGAGGGCAGAAGACACGCTCTCGCCAGCAGCGACAGAGGGCACACACACTTGCCTTCGGCGACAGCGATCGGTCAGACTCGCTCGAGCACCTAGGTACCGCCCTCGGGCGTTGCCCCCCTACTCTACTCTACGCTCGTCTTACACTTAACACTTTTCTTTTTGATATGTACTTTGTACTCTGTGTCCGTTATGACAATTAATTTTATATTCAGTACTCTATTGATAGAGTAACTTTTGTCTTGTTACTTGTTACAAAAAGACTTTTATAAAACCAATGTTTGATCATTCCAACCTTGATTTACCCGATTATCACAACCGTGGAATCTCTAACATAACACTAAGTTGTGTGAGTGTGAGCGTGTGAGGGTGTGAGGTGCGCCTTGCCGTCGGCCACCTCCCTTCCTGGGGGATGCGGCCTGGTGTCTGTATCTGTATCTGTATCTGTTAATTTATGCAATGTCTTTCCAGTGCTAAATTTTCAGCTCTCGAGAGCGCTCTCAAAATAGACGAATAATTGATTCATCTTCTCCCCAAACGTTACTGCACGAAACCACACATCTGCTCTCTAAGTCCTGTCCCCAGGACCATTAGCCTCTGTAATCGTTGTCTGCTCACAATAGTTCAGCTGCTCTCTAAGAGCTGTCCCCAGGACCATATTAGCCTCTGTAATCGTTGTCTGCTCACAATAGTTCAGCTGCTCTCTAAGAGCTGTCCCCAGGACCATATTAGTCTCTGTAATCGTTGTCTGCTCACAATAGTTCAGCTGCTCTCTAAGAGCTGTCCCCAGGACCATATTAGTCTCTGTAATCGTTGTCTGCTCACAATAGTTCAGCTGCTCTCTAAGAGCTGTCCCCAGGACCATATTAGCCTCTGTAATCGTTGTCTGCTCACAATAGTTCAGCTGCTCTCTAAGAGCTGTCCCCAGGACCATATTAGCCTCTGTAATCGTTGTCTGCTCACAATAGTTCAGCTGCTCTCTAAGAGCTGTCCCCAGGACCATATTAGCCTCTGTAATCGTTGTCTGCTCACAATAGTTCAGCTGCTCTCTAAGAGCTGTCCCCAGGACCATATTAGTCTCTGTAATCGTTGTCTGCTCACAATAGTTCAGCATCCCTCTAAATGCTGTCCCCAGGATCATTTTAGTATTGGTGAAAGCAACTGCAGCTACGTTTGAGCTCAAAATTAAATAAGAAAATTTAGAAATCTTTTATTTACAAATTCATCAATAACGAGCTCCTCTGCACATGAGTAATATTGATTTATCGGCCCCGTCTCTCTCAACCTATCCTCCATTCAGATGTCAGCACAGTTGCGCCTTCGGTCGCGTATCTGCGCAACTCTCTTGATCAACCGTCGATTTTGTGTAAATGCCCGGCACACCTAATAATTTTGATTCGTCCGATCCATAGGAATAAAGTTTTTTCTTTCTAAACTTTGTTTTCATTGAGATGGCCGTCTAAAATATGTACGAAGAACATGTTGTGCGCATTCAGCTTGGTGAAATAGTGTTAACAAAGGCTTCACGATCGTAGAAGTATCGTCCCTATTTGACGCACAAAAGAGTTATGTACTGAGGTAGGTTCTGTAGTTGTCAATGACAGATGAGGTTGGCGTCGTACTACAGTGACGTAAGCATATTGAAATTGATACGAAATACATATATAATTGATACGAAATACAAAAAAAAAGACCAAACTGCGGACGTATAGGTCGTATACATGATCTAGTTTGTCAATTGTCAGGCAAACTGTTATACCCTATACCAGCATCATTGACGAGTCATGACAGTTGTATTCGCTGTACGAAATTAAAGGTAAGGACGTTTATCAAATTATTATCATGCAAAAACAAGCCAATTAGCACTCAGAGCTGCTCTTGCAAGGCAATATCGCAGTTTTAGTTTAAATTTCTTATCAAATACAGTGTTTTTATGTCTTTTTACGACGTGTCAATTTATCCTTAATATTATTTAAATTTTAAACTTCACAATCATCGAACATTATCCATGCATGCCCTTTCAAGTTACGACGTTGCTTAGCAGTTTGTTCACATATTCAATTTCCATTGGCTGGCGTTTGTGGACAATTGATTTCATCTCTCCCCAAAACCAGTAGTCGAGAGGGCTGACGTCGGGGCTCTTGGCGGGCCAAGGCTGGTTTGTTAGGTGGCTAATGACCCGCTTCATAAATTCGTTTGATTAAAATGCGAGGCACTCGTTGGAGCAGTGTGTAAGAGAATTTTATTGGTAGTAGAATTCCTCCGACCTAACAGCTGGCCACAATTGTGGCCAACTGTTATCGGACGAGTTTCCGGAGCGAGCTGTTGACATCAAAATAGGTCACATATGAGCCAAACAAAAAAAAAATCGATGAGCTATTAACATGAACTGGTAATTGAACAGGTTCCTAATTGAACGAAATAAGAAATACATTTGAAAGGAAATGATACTGAGGAATGACAAATGGTCGGCATGGTAAATTAAACAATAGATGTAAATTACTAAATCGTGTTTTTTTTATGTGTGTGTGTGTATAACTTATGTCGCCTATTCAACCCTTCCTTACAATATGTTAGTGCTTTTCGATTTTCCCAACACTATATTGCATTCATATTCTTCGAATAATTCATGTTATCCATCCATATCTTTGTCATCGTACAATAATGTAGTCTACTCATTACAATATGTTAGCACATTTTGATGTCCCAACCCCATGTTCTCGGGACTCTAACCACATGCATGCGTGATTTGCCACCACATGTACTTGTTATTTTCCGCACCCAAGTATTTCGTTATATATCAGCCCCCCAAGTACTTTTATTTTCTCAACCCCGCCTGTCACTGTTTTTTCCAACGCTATTTTTTTGTCAAAATAGACATTTCTGTATGTGCATAGATGATACTATTGTAAATAATATTTCGCTCCATGTAATCCGAACCGGCGGCCCCTAGAGATAAGCAGTGACAAATTCAAATTGAACTTTCGAAGAACGCTAGGTAGATCCCAGCTTTGACAGAGGCCAACTCGACGAGAATATAACTTATTGAATCATATCTACCATTTACCGTATCATTTTTGAAGATACAATCATTGTCACATAAGATACTATTGTGCTTCATCTCCTATAACAGCAGTATATTAATTCGGATTCTGTACTCCAGTATCGAATTATTCTGATCGTCAATCATTGGATCATTTCCTAGCGGTCATGAAGTGTATATATTTCAGTGATATGTATATATTTTATGAATAACTTATGTAGTCTATTCACCACTTCATTATTTCATACAATGTGTTATACCCATCTTTACAATATGTTAGCGCATTTCGTCATGAAATATGTGTATCCAGTGCTATGTATATATTTTATGTACAATTTATGTCACATATTCAACCCTCTAGTATTCATATCTTACACCATCACACCATCTTTGCAATGTGATAGCGCAATTCGATTTCCCAACCCCATGTTCTCAGGATTTCTTGCCCCATGTGTTGGCGGTTTTCCCAATCCTATGTATTTCGTAATTTTCCCGACCCCATGTATTTCGTGATCGCCCCACCCCATGTATTTCGTGCCAGGCATTCCTGATTCTCACCTCAAATAAGAAGTTGGCTGTCGATCATTTATTATAATATAATAATTTACAATCTGTCACATGAAATCAGATCCAGCAGCGAATTTCGAATTGAATTTTCGTTTACGTTAATTCAAATAGTGTTCACAACAATAAGCTTTGTGTACCATTTTGAAAAAATGAAAACCCATTGCCAGATGATTGATGTAAAGGTTTTAATAATAATTTAATAACTATACTAATTGTCATCCATACATGTAGGTATGTGTGTGCACATATGAATGTGTATTATACTGATTGTCATCCATACAAGTAGTTGGGTGTGTGCACATATGAGTGTGTATTATACTGATTGTTCATCCATGTATGTAGGTAGGTAAGAGCACATAGGAATGTGTATTATACTAATTGTCATCCATATAAGTAGGTAGGTGTGCACAGATGAATGTGTATTAAACTGATTGTCTTCCATATATGTAGGCAGGTGTGTGCACATATGAATGTGTATTACACTTTTCGCTATCCATATATGTAGGTAGTCGTGTGCACATTTGAATGTGTATTTGTATGTGTACATGTATGATGGTATATTGTGAATTCCATTCAGTTCGATGAAGGCGAGCCAGCAGCACTCTAGAGATGAGTTGCGATGTATTCTTTTTCGATTTGTCAAACTCTTGCACATGTTTTTTTTTAAAGATTTTCAATAACATATATTGTGAATCATGTTTTGAAACATGATGTAGCTACAAACCGGCAGCCGACAGATGCGCTGTCACGAATTCACTTTATCTCTCGTTTCGCTAATTGAAATAGCGCATATAAAAACTAAGTTTGATGTATTATACCTAAGTATTGAAAACCCATTGCTAGACGATGGAATTAAATGATTTAATAATAATAATACTAATCAATAATTTCTGCACGTAGAAGTTGAAGCGGTATAATTTCAGTTTACGTTTAAAGATACCTATACTGCTACTCGCTCTTATATCCGTATAGCAATCGATCTTGTCCGATGTGAACCAATTTGAAATTTAGACCAATTGATTGTTCGTGTTATTAATGGTATCATTAAAACTTTTACCAGCCGCGTACACTAAAGTATCCTATGCAAAAAGAACCGAGGACAATTGGTCGCAAGTGTTTCCAATGCCATTAATGTAGACAAGGAAGAGCAAAGGTCCAAGGATCGACCCTTGCGGTACTCCTATATTAAGCGTACTGACAGATGATTGTCTATTTCAACTCACTAGGGATTTCCGATCAAGAAGATGATCATTTACCCATCAAAATTATAAAGTTAATACAGTCGAAAAGATTGCGCCGGTCTATAAAAATTGCAACTGTGATTTTTTTAAATATCGAAGCCTTCAACCAACAATTAAATCTACAGTGAATTTTAGTAACGCATGTTCTGTATACTTGTAAGCCTGGAACCCATATTGATGTTGGCTAATAAGGTTATTACAAACAGAGTGAGTATACAATCTAGCATGAAAACTTTTTTGAAACTCTACTTGTGGCAGGCAGGACAGATATTGGGAAATAATTCCGTATGTTAGATTTTTTGAAATTTCAACAATTTGAGCGATTTTGAGTGCATCGAGAAAAAGATCGCTGCTGAAGTAATTTATTGCTGAATTGGATGAATGTAGCTAAAATAACGACCGAGACAACTTAAGCGACACTGGTTAGGATATTATCCCAGCCAGTGCTACTACTATTTTTGAAGCCATTTAGGAATGCTTTTACTTCGTTCAGGTTCACAGGGTTGAAAATTAGCAGTACTGGGATTGCATTCCCTGTATAATATTCAAAGGGATGTTGTTGCTAATAATTAATTTACACACAATACCAGGTATACTACAGTAAATATTTTTTAAATCATTTAGAATCGTTTGTGGACCAGTAATTATAATAATAATTGAATTCGAATTACTTTGGTTACAAAATTTTTTCCAGACTTCGTTGCTACTTCCTAGAGATGTCTCAGTCAGATTTTGAATGTGATTTTCACGAACAACAGTCGTCAGTTTAAGTCAACCATTTTTTTAACGTTACAAATTATTTTTGAGTTTGAATCGACGGTACAAGCTGAATTTTCTGTGAGACAAGTAAATCCAGTGTCATCCACGGGTTCTTAGCTTGTTTGTGACGAAACACTTTTGTTATTCGAGGGAAATGTGGATCGAACAGCTGAAGTAGCGCAATACGGAGATGTGTGAGAGCGTTATTTGCGTTTACTGCAGATATTATATCTTATTGTCGTAAGTTGACAGTGCCTCCTTAGAGTGTCGAATGTTACAGTCGCCATATTTACGGTAGGCAATTACAATCGGGTTACGGGTTTCGTGGCAATTCGGCTTCCTAATAAAAACAGGGAAATGGACGATGACATCCGAAATGATCACAACTGCGCGAGTTACGCAATTAACATCGTAAATAAAATGGTTACCTATTAAAGTTGCAGATCCAGCAGCTGCACGCGTTGGCTTAGAAATCTGTAGAAGCAATGCAAAAGGAAATGATTACAGATCTACGTTCCAATCACCAACGGGTGAAATTAAATCATAGGAGTTAAAATTCAGGGAAAGAAACACGTAGTACTAACGAAAAATACTATTCATTAATACACATAGTAGAAAAAAATATTTAATTTAAATACAGAAAGAATGATATTTCCACGATGTTTCTATATATTCCCTCACAAGTGTAAATTCAAAGATGGCATGTATGCCAACAGATAGAAATATGAACAGAATCAAGCACCTAAAACACAACGTCTTCTCTCGCAACCACTTCGCGTCACTCAAGCCTCAATGAGAGCAACACACTTCAGCGACGGCCGAACACGGTCAGTTAAGGGTTCATGAAGAATATGCACCGCATCAGCCCGGGCAGCCAAGGCTGCTCTACTGATGCGGTCAACTGGAGCACAAAGCGGGAGAGGGCAGCACTAACTGGGTGGCAGTGCATCACGGTAACCTCGTCTGGGACCTCTCGTTAGTTCCTCGTCTGTGCCTCTCGTATGCTGAAGGGGGCGTGACGGGGCCTACTCTACTGGCGGCTGTCGTTAGCGTCAGGAGCGAGTAAGGGCCACCTCGTCTGAAGCCTGTCGTTAACGTATGGGGCGAGTAAGGGCCACCTTGTCTGAAGCCTGTCGTTAACGTATGGGGCAAGTAAGGGCCACCTCGTCTAAAGCCTGTCGTTAGCGTATGGGGCAAGTAAGAGCCACTTCGTCTAAAGCTTGTCGTTAGCGTGATAGGCCAGTAGGGGCCACCTCGTCTAAAGCCTGTTGTTAGCTTAAGGGGCGTTTAGGAGCCACCTCGTCTTAAGCCTGTCGTTAGCGTAAGAGGCGTGTAAGGGCCACCTCGTCTAAAGTCTGTCGTAAGCCAAAGGGGCAAGCAAGGGCAGCCTCGTCTAAAGGAATTTGTTAGCGTAAGGGGAGTGTAAGGGCCACCTCGTCTAAAGCCTGTCGTTAGCCTAAGGAGCGAGCATGGGGCCTTCATCTGAAGCTTGTCGTTAGCGTAAGGGGCGTGTAAGGGCCACCTCGTCTAAAGCTTGTCGTTAGCGTAAGGGGCGTGTAAGGGCCACCTCGTCTAAAGCTTGTCGTTAGCGTAAGGGGAGTGTAAGAGCCACCTCGTTTGAAGTCTGTCGTTAGCGTAAGGGGTAAGGAGCGTGTAAGTGCCACCTCGTCTAAAGCTTGTCGTCATCGATGGGGAGTGTAAGAGCCACCTCGTCTGAAGCCTGTCGTTAGCGTAAGGGGTAAGGAGCGTGTAAGGGCCTCCTCGTCTTGGCCTCTCGTTAGCTGAAGGGGCACATGACGCACTGATAGCCCAAGTTCTGCCCGTGTGTCACTCCTAACATCGATGCGTAATCAGTGAGTTGGTCATCCGTTACCTGGGTCCTGATGAACTATTTTGAGAGTTCATCACAAACTCATTTGGGAGAGATGAGTCAATTTTAGAGAGGTGTTAACTGTGGTGAGGTGAGTACTTCTACACGAGAGGTTTAAGTCAAGATTTGCATGAATTTTCACGTCCCAAATACAGACTACACGGTGACCGGTTCTCCGACACAACACTGGTCAGTTGGCTCATACCCTACCCGCCCTACCGCCGCTAGGGGTCATGCCGGCGCGTCACTGCTCTATTAGGGATGTCCTCGTTGTGAAGTGCCCACGCTGTAGTCATGCCTGCACGCTCTACAACCAAATAATACCCTTTGGGCCCGGTAGCGTAAGGGTGAATTCTGCCTCCTGCTCAAGACATAACTGTAACAAATGAGAAAGCCCGCCCATGTGGGGATGTGTGGTGTTTATCATTTGCATAGTCAGTAAACGGGTACGGATTTTATTTGCATAATATGCGTACACAAGCTTACGCCCTAATGGTGGGTGACGATGCATGAATTCGTCTATTCGCTCCAATAAATACGCGGACACGGTCGGGACAGAACACCACTTCTAAGTGCCTGATCATTGAATGCTGCACGAATAATTTTGTTGCAACTGCTACAAAAAAATGCGATGTTTGTGATTTATGAAATTTGTACAGAAAACGAGTGGATTGTTGTTCAATTATTGCTATGGCGTCCTCAAAAACAGGTGAATACAGCTAAAAATTGAGGATACTCAGATTTCATTTTTCGTATTCCTAACGTTATATATTCACCGAGTGGGTTAATTGATTATAAGCATGTTATTTGGTATAATGCTCTGTAATCTAGTTGCCATTTGCTCACCGAGCGGGTTAATTGATTATAAGCATGTTATTCCGTATAAGGCTCTGTATTCTAGTCGCCATTTACTCACCGAGCGGGTTAATTGATCATAAGCATGTTATTCCGTATAAAGCTCTGTATTCTAGTCGCCATTTACTCAACGAGCGGGTTAATTGATGGTAAGCATGTTATTCCGTATAATGCTCTGTATTCTAGTCGCCATTCACTCACCGAGCGGGTTAATTGATTATAAGCATGTTATTCCGTATAATGCTCTGTATTCTAGTCGCCATTTATTCACCGAGCGGGTTAATTGATTATAAGCATGTTATTCCGTATAATACTCTGTATTCTAGTCACCATTTACTCGCCGAGCGGGTTAATTGATTATAAGCAGGTTATTCCGTATAATGCTCTGTATTCTAGTCGCCATTTACTCACCAAGCGGGTTAATGATTATAAGCATGTTATTCCGTATAATGTTCTGTATTCTAGTCGCCATTTACTCACCGAGCGGGTTAATTGATTATAAGCATGTTATTCAGAATAATGCTCTGTATTCTAGTCGCCATTTACTCACCGAGCGGGTTAATTAATTATAAGCATGTTATTCCGTATAATGCTCTGTATTCTAGTCGATATTTGCTCACCGAGCGGGTTAATTGATTATAAGCATGTTATTCCGTATAATGCTCTGTATTCTAGTCGTCATTTACCCACCGAGTGTGTGAATTGGTTATAAGTATGTAATTCCGTATAATGCTCTGTATTCTAGTCGCCATTTACTCACCGAGCGGGTTAATTGATTATAAGCATGTTATTCCGTATAGTGCTCTGTATTCTAGTCGCTATTTACTCACCGAGCGATTAATTGATTATAAGCATGTTATTCCGTATAATGCTCTGTATTCTAGTCGCCATTTACTCATCGAACGGGTTAATTGATTATAAGCATGTTATTCCGTATAATGATCTGTATTCTAGTCGCCATCTACTCACCGAGCGGGTTAATTGGTTATAATCATGTTATTCCGTATAATGCTCTGTATTCTAGTCGCTATTTACTCACGGAGCGGGGTAATTGATTATAAGCATGTTATTCCGTATAATGCTCTGTATTCTAGTCGCCATTTACTCATCGAACGGGTTAATTGATTATAAGCATGTTATTCCGTATAATGATCTGTATTCTAGTCGCCATCTACTCACCGAGCGGGTTAATTGGTTATAATCATGTTATTCCGTATAATGCTCTGTATTCTAGTCGCTATTTACTCACGGAGCGGGGTAATTGATTATAAGCATGTTATTCCGTATAATGCTCTGTATTCTAGTCGCCATTTACTCATCGAACGGGTTAATTGATTATAAGCATGTTATTCCGTATAATGATCTGTATTCTAGTCGCCATCTACTCACCGAGCGGGTTAATTGGTTATAATCATGTTATTCCGTATAATGCTCTGTATTCTAGTCGCTATTTACTCAC
>SDVV010040201.1:0-10555 GCA_016164225.1 Gammarus roeselii | reverse complement strand
CCCCACACAAGCTGAGATGGTGACCTCCTTGATGGCCTCACACAAGCTGAGATGGTGACCTCCTTGATGGCCCCACACAAACTGAGATGGTGACCTCCTTGATGGCCCCACACAAGCTGAGATGGTGACCTCCTTGATAGCCCTGAGATGGTGACCTCTTTTATTAGCCCCACACTAGCTGAGATGGTGACCTCCTTGATGGCTCCACACAAAATGAGATGGTGACCTCCTTGATGGCCCCACACAAGCTGAAATGTTGACCTCCTTAATCTCCCACATAAGCTGAGATGGTGACCTCCTTGATGACCACACACAAGCTGAGATGGTGACCTCCTTGATGGCCCCACACAAGCTGAGATGGTGACCTCCTTGATGGCTCCACATAAGCTGAGATGGTGACCTTTACGAAGGATCCACACAAGCTGAGACGGTGATCACCTTGTTAGCCCCACACAAGCTGAGATGTTGACCTTTACGATGTCCCCACAAAAGCTGAGATGATGACCACATTGATGGCCCCACACAAGCTTAGATGTTGACCTTTACGATGACCCCACACAAACTCCCGCGAATAAAAGAATCTTCAATAGATCCACACAATTTCCAGGGTAATAATGGCCTCCTCACTGGCCCCAAACAGACACTAAGCACCCAACCCGAGGCCAATGGATGCCTCATCAATAACTCAACACAAACTAAAGCATACGGAGGCAACCATAATGGCCTCTCTCAGGCTGAGCATCAATGGAGATCGTTTCAATAGCCCTACTCACACTCTTTGCCAATGGAGGCCTCCACTATAGCCCCTATAAACTCTAAGATGTAGGATGACTCACCAATAGCCCCACACAAATTCCCGGTCAATATAGGCCACTTCTATGTCTCCACACAGCCTCTATGCCAATGGAGACCTCCTTGAGGGCTCTACACAAACTCAGAACAATGGTGGTCTCCTCGATGACCCCACACAAACTCCAGACCAGTGGTGACCTCCTCAACGGCCGGACACAAACTCCAGGCCAATTCAGAACCTAGCCAACCACCCCATTCAAACTCAAAGCCAATGAAAGCCTCCTCACTGGCTCCACACAAACGTCAGGTAAATGAAAGCCACCTCAATGTTCTTTTTAAACTGTAAGTCAATAGAGACCTCCACAATGGCCCCACACAAATTATGAGCCAAAGAGACCTGTTCAATGATCCCACACAAACGCCAGATCAATGGAGGTAACTTCTACGATCCACAAGAACCTCAGGTCAATTTTGAATTCCTGTTAATGGTCCCACACAAACTTCAGGTCAGTGGAGAACTCATCAATTACCCCACACCAACTCCATGTCAATGAAAGCCAACTCAGTGGTCTACACCAACTTTAGGTCAAAGCAGGCCTCCTCACCGGCCCTAAGCAGACTCCAGACCTGTGGAGACTCACTTACTGACCGCACAAAAACTCCAGACCAATGGAGGACTACTCAATAGCCACATACAAACGCCAGATCAATAGAGACCTGCTCATCGACCCCCTACAAACTCCGGGTTAATGTTGTTCCCATCACTGTCGCCACACAACTCCAGGTCAATAGAAGCCTCCTCAATGGCCCCATACAACCTAAGGCGTCGTTTTCCTCATCAGTGGCCTCGCACAGACTCCAGGCCGATAGGAACCCCTTCAGTGGCCTGCCTCACACAAATATCAGGAAATGCAGGCCTCCACTACAGCCTCACACAAACTCCAGACAAATGGAGGCCTCCTTCCCTACTCCATGCCCTGCTTGTACCCGTCCATGCATACGAAGAGCTGCTAAGTCAGACCATCTATGACTGGAAAGACACCATTGTATTGGCACTGAGGATTATCTCCGTGCAGTCTGAACGCATGTTACCTCACTCGGGCATGGAAATAGAAAACCCGGTTCTAATTTGTGGATCAGCTAGACAACGGTTGTTGGGGATGAGTAACTAAGATGATGTTTAAAGATACGTTGTCGGACAATACCCCACTGAACTGGGCTTAGTTTGTATCAAAATAACGTGGGTAATGTATTTAGTCCAGCGCTGGAGATCGGATCATTCAAATGCAAGGTTTAGTGCGGTGGAGATGACGGGTTCCTCGCTACGAGTTAAACCTTTCTATTCCAGTCAATATTGATGGCAATAGTCTACACTCGGCTGCCATTTGCATCATTGGTAGTCTCCAAATGATAAGCAAATTATTGAAAGCATAAGTAACTCAACATCAACAAGCGGTGTTTGTAAACTCACATACATAATCAGAACCGATCATTTATACCGTTAGTGTGTAGGTAACGTTTTTTATCGAAAGTTGGTTCATATTGAATTTAACGATGGAAAAACGTGCTTCAATTGTTTATCCTGCCAGTATAAATAATCAACAATGGTAGCAGTCATTCATGTCTAGAGTTAGGGGGTCGAGAGTACAATCGGTTTCTGATGCTATGCAAATTTATTTGTGTCTTGGCTACAGGGGAATATTTTATGTAAAAAAAATTGGATGCACGTCGCAATACAACATAAACAGATTTTTTTTTAACTATATCACGTATCTCTAATTTTAATACAAACATTGTTAGACATGTACAATTTCGGCAAAATAATACATTTTCAAAACAAAAAAACTAGAGGCCAAGTGTTTCTCTGCAGTTAAGAAATGAATCCCAAATAAAATAGTTACATTTAGGAAATAGGATTGCTGGTAACTGTAACTCGTTGGTTCATTGCCTAAATGACCTAAAATTCATCAGCAAACGTAACTCCCGTTCACATTGCATGGCATGATGTTCCTACAGCTCAGCAGAGCAGAGTTGACGACCGATGGGTCTGCAATGGATCGCATGCATCTAAAATACAAGAAAACACCAGACTTCAATTGTTAGGAAGACCCAAAAATATATTATTTTTTGTGAGTATTGATGACGTTCCCGATCCAAAGTTAAGGGGTTAATCTTTATCATATTTACATGAATAAGTACAATTATTAAAATTTTAAATTGTTTAAAAACAACTCATGAATCTGGCGTTTTTGTTCGCGTTTTTGCACCAGCGGTAAGATTCAAATTCAAATTCAATTATGTATTCAAATCTAAATCAGTAGGACAAGTTTTAAATAAAAGCAGAGCTGGAAAATACTTTGCAAAGGTTTGTATGTCTACAATAAATTGCAACTTTACACACGACTAATTCCTTTCCAATATGAACGGCCCATCAGCTGTTGACTCCAACTCCAATGCACGCATGACAAACAGCCGCCCAAACACACACTTCTAATGAACGGCACAATTAGATGACCCCGTTAGCGGTGCTATAGTGTGAATGCACCAGCGTACTTGCGGTATCTGCTGCACCCACTTCAAACTTCTAGAGCAACGAAAAGTGAAACAAACATAAAAAAACATGAAGTAGGTGTCAGTGGTGATAACAATAGCACAACGTCCTTCCCCATCTTGTTGCTTTTGTTGTTGTTTGGCTTGAGGAGGGGAGCCCATGATGCAACTCACCCTTGAGAGTGGCACTCTTCCAGAGAGTGCCTGGAGTGCCGGAGTGGGTGAGTGACCAGGCAGCAAAAGCGGTGTTTGTGGTGGTCACGCTCCACTTGAGTCAAACAATGCTCTGGTGAGAGTCAAAGAAGAGTGAGTTTGGGCCAGCTGGTGAGGGACATGGGGAGGAGCCAGCTGGGAGGGAGGGGGCCAGCTGGGAAGGGAGGTGCCAGATGGTGGTCTAGCTGGAACTCTGCATCTCATTGGCCAGGTTTTTTAAACAAACTATAACAGCCCCTCTTGGTGTGCACTGAGAAGCAGGATTTTACAGTCTACATCCGTGCGAGTTTAAACCTTCAGTGTCACCAGAACTTTGATTTAGAGTGCAAACAAATCAAACGAATACTCTTGAAACAGCCTAAGTCGAGTTTTAATTTTGTGTCATGATTGGAGGAAGCTTGACCATATCTAAAAACCTATAGAAAACTATAGGACGGCCTATTTAATGACTTATGCTGGTCGGCATTTGTGCACACTATGATCCCAAACGCACTGTAGGCGTTCTTTGTTACCCTGCAGATCATGCACGTCACAATTAGAACCATAAATAGTTAGGATCGATGCTAATGCGCATCACACTTATGAGCTTAACCCTTTGTGATCGATGCTAATGCGCGTCACACTTATGACCTTAAACTGTTGTGATCGATGCTAATGCGTGTCACACTTATGACCTTAAATCGTTGTGATCGATGCTAATGAGCGTCACACTTATGACCTTAAATCGTTGTGATCGATGCTAATGCCCGTCACACTTATGATCTTAAATCGTTGTGATTGATGTTAATGCGCGTCACACTTATGACCTTAAACCGTTGTGATTGATGCTAATGCGCATCAGACTTATGACCTCAAATCGTTGTGATCGATGCTAATGCGCGTCACACTTATGACCTTAAACCGTTGTGAGCGATGCTAATGCGCGTCACGCTTATGATCTTAAATCGTTGTGATCGATGCTAATGCGCATCACACTTATGACCTTAAACCGTTGAGATCGATGCTAAGGTGACAGACGCAATCTCACTGATTTGTAACCGTCACCCTTTCTTCTCAAGCCCAAGCTCGCCAATTTTCATGGAGAAATATTCATGTGGATATTCAATGTAAACTCATGTTATATATAACTTTGCTTCATGCAAATTTGGAGTAAAATCAAAATATGGGATCAATTTATTGTTTGGATTTTTTGAATTTCAAAATTTTAAAATTTGATCCTATGAGATATGCTTCCACAGGCCTGCCTTAACACGACAATGATAGGTTTGAATATACTCACATTTTTCAGACTGTTAGAACTCGAGGGGAACATTGAAGTTTGTAGTACTCGCGAAGCTAACTCAAGTAAAAAGATTGTACATATCGATACTCGTTTCCAGATAGAGCTATCTTCTAACCCTTATGCAGGGAGGCAATAGAGCGCTCAATCAGTTTGTTATGCAGGGTTGCACTTACGGTGTATTTATTTCTTCTGTAACTGACTCCCCTGCAATCTTCACCAGGCTCACGTCGGCTGCAGACCGTGACCGAAATATTACCTTCAGCGAATAAGGGTTAGGCAGCCAACCGCCATCGGACGATCCCTGAGGCGGCAGAATAAACAACCAAATTGAACCATCAAAATCAGCAACAGCAGCATCAGTGTCAACAGGGCAGTGACCGTAACATCATTATCAGCAGCATCAGTAACAACAGCATCATCAGCAGCAACAGCATCAACAGGGCAGTGGCCATAACATCAGTATCAGCAGCATCAGTATCAACAGCATCATCATCAGCAGCAGCAGCATCAGTATCAACAGGGCAGTGACCGTAACATCATTATCAGCAGCATCAGTATCAACCGCGTCATCATCAGCAGCAGCATCAACAGGGCAGTGACCATAACATCATTATCAACAGCATCAGTATCGACCGCCTCATTATCAGCAGCAGCAGCAGCATCAACAGGGCAGTGACCGTAACATCATTATCAGCAGCATCAGTATCAACCGCATCATCATCAGCAGCAGCATCAACAGGACAGTGACCGTAACATCATTATCAGCAGCATCAGCATCAACAGCATCATCATCAGCAGCAGCAGCATCAGTATCAACCGCATTATCAGCAGCTGCAGCATCAACAGGGCAGTGACCGTAACATCATTATCAGCAGCATCAGTATCAACAGCATCATCAGCAGCAGCAGCATCAACAGGGCAGTGACTGTAACATCATTATCAGCAGCATCAGTATCGACAGCATCAGCAGCAGCAGCAGCATTACCAGCAGTATTGTAGCAACAGTCGGAGAATTATCGATAACAACATAATCAACAGCAGCATCACCAATAGCAACATCATCACCATCAGCAACATTGCCATCATCACCATCAGCAAAGTCAGAGCATCACCATCTTCAGCGACCTCGTGAAACACTCGCCTTTCACTGGCTATAAAGTCAATGAAAGCTAACACGCTCTAATTAAATGACTGGAAGAGATAATGATGATGATGATGGTAGGGCTCAAACAGAGACTGCAAGTGGGCTCGGTAGTTGTTTTTCTGTGTTGTTGACATTATTGTCGTTGCTTTTCTAGTTGTTGCTGCTTTTGTTATGGATAGCTGTGGTCTAAGCAGCACGGGCCCAATGTACAGTCTGGATGGTCATTGAAGATGGTTCAATATATTATTGACTTGCTGGTTCAGGTCTTGCGGTGTCAGCAACGCCGATGGAAGTTGGTGGCGCGTTTTGTGGGTGACGGAGGAGCAGCGAACTGAACCTCGTGGACGTAGGGAACGATGCATAAGAACCATGCCGTCTCATATCTTGACATAGGAATTGATCCACTTACTTGCAGCTCAGTTGTGAATAGAAAAGACAGTGAAACGGTGCAGTTTCAAGAACTTCGGGAATATACAGTTAAAGAATGGGCAGTGTAACGAATGGGCAGAGTAACTAATAAGCAGAGTAACGAATGGACAGAGTAACTAATAAGCAGAGTAACGAATGGGCAGAGTAACGAACTAGCAGAGTTACGAATGGGCAGAGTAATGAATTGGCAGAGTAACGAATGGGCAGAATAACGAATGGGCTGATTAACGAATGGGCAGAATAACGAATGGGCTGATTAACGAATGGGCTGAATAACGAATGTAAGAAGTGGAGCAAGGACTCTTCAGAAGCCTCTGTAACACGATGGGAGCGAAGCTGTGAAGGATGAATGAGAGTGCAAGTGTTTCTAGAGGATGCACTGGCTGGTTGCAAGTGGGACGGAGAAAGACCCCAAGGGGTGGGAGCCTTGTGAGACAGGAACGTAGGAACAGACGGTCTATAGGGTGGTGGGAATGAAGTCATTTGTTGATCTATATCCGCACTTGTAGTGTGAGTGATGGTGTGAGTGATGGTGTGAGTGAGAGATTATTGCTCGTTGAGTGAGACAATAACAGAGTCGATACACGTGTTCTAAGGTGATTCGGCCAAAGGGTGAGAATGTATGATAGGAGATTGATTGGTAAAAGGGTGGGGTGAGTGAACGTAGGCTCAAAAGTAGAGCAAAGTTTGGGTGGATGGAAGACGTGAAGCAGGCTTTGGGAAAGAGAGACATCAGTGTGGAGGTAGCAAGAGAGCGTGTAATGGATAGTCGTGATAGGAGGATGGTTGTGAATGGATGAGTTTTGACGCAGCCCTGATGCGCTCTCCCGCCCTTGGCGTCTTGTTGGCGTGGGTGGGAAATTGCCCAACAGTTATGAAACAGCAAGAGAACACTAACAAAAATTGTCGGTCTCTGCTGCTGACACTGATTTCGGACCATACTCGTGATCCGAAGAGCTGGGTTTGGTATGTTCGGGAGTTGATGAGAGGAGTGAGACAAACAGAACGTCTGAATCTGTTTCAGTTCCTGTGTCTGTAAATGTTCCTATATCTGGATTTGTATATCTAACAATATCTGTATCTGAGTGAGAGGTTCCATTTCACTGTCACTCACCTAAGCTATCCAAAAGTCGAAGTGAACAAAGTGGGCAAGGTTTCCGCTCTGTGGTGGTGAAGGTCCCTGGATGCTTGACGAGACTAATGGACACTGATGATGTAGGGATCAGTGTATTGCGTGTTCTCCCCACACTGGAGAGATTTGAATAGATTATGATAAAGAAAACATTCTGGTTAATTGCAGCTATATTCTTAATAGAGCGTAATTGTGACAATTTTTGCTCAAGTCTTTGGTACACGGCTTAATGTGAGTGAACCACTTTAAATTTCGGAAAACAAGCAAGGAATAAATTTGTGAAAGTTAGTCCAATTGTCCCTGGGGATATACTTCAGTCTTGGGCTGGTATCACAATAAAAGCTTCCGCACACGATGTTCAAAGTCCCGAAAGCCATGAGTCTTTTGATCGACGAGTAATGCCTCCTCGGGATTTCAAGCCAATGAACACGAACTAACATCCCGAGGAGACATCAAACATCAATCAAAAGGCTCACAGCTTGCGGGACTTTGACCATCGTGTGCGGAAAGGCTTTTACGAAGCACGCATTCGAATTTGTGAAACGAACGAATGGCAGGAATATAAATCTTCTAGCTCCATCAGTTAATAAACCAGGGACTTCTGAGTAAAGAACGAATCTCTTCACTCCAGCAATAGCTCAATAACCCCCCGCACATGGCCAGGACGCACACTGTGTCCTCCACAACGCCATGTAGTCAGTATATGAGGAAACAACGTAATTAGATATGTATTCCAATTACATTGTCGACATTCATCTCCTATTAATCAGACACAGTGGTTGAATAATATATTCAGTTACAGTATCACCCACAAAGCCGTGCAGGCGGCCACTCCCAAGCCATTACGGACGCCGTACACTGCAGAGATGCGGGGCCCTAACCACCATGGATGATTTCTCTGCCGTCTCGAACTGGCCAGCGTGGCTGGGAGCCACTAGGCGACCTTAATATGCAATTAAGAAGAGCCATAACGCGCGGGCCTTGAGATGGTGTGTTGAGCGATTGTGATGGCAGCTTGTTGAGCTTGGATGGCTAATGGCGCTAGGGTGCGTGGGGAAGCAGGAAACTTTAGGAACGTGTTCAGCTTAACATCTCAAGTAGTAAAACAATGCATAATCTTCTAATCGGACATCCAAACTCAGAATCGCTTCGTGAACGTTTGAAAGCTTTGTTTGTAGATCAATTTATTATTGTTGACGGTAAATTGTTGATCTTTAGTTGAAATGTCATGTTTGACAATCGTACAGTGCCTAAGAAATTTGTTGTCTGCAATCATCACTGCAGTTCGGGCATAGAAGTTTAGTTTACGCCTCATGCTACCAATATCTTCAACACCTTGCTTTCGGTCCCGGCGAATCAAATAAAAAAAACATGATCAGGACTCTCGCGCGATCATAAGCTAATTGAGCACTTTCACCATACAAAAGCGAGATGCCGTTACTGAAGTACCATTAGAACACTCTAAAAAACATAACACATTAGTAAAGCCTAATTAGTGTACTCGACCTCGCCTTCACGATGGAGCCGGTCAGACCTCATCTACAGCCACGATCGGGAACCACCATCACTTGCTCTAAGCCCTTCCCATGTCATCAATTAAAGCATCAACTCTACTTAACCTCGCCCCTGCCTCCCTCTTCTCTGGGTCAACCGACCCTGGTAAAGCTCATTACGATCTGTGACCGAGGTAATTGGCCGTCCCTTGATGCGGTTGACTTCGGTCGGCCAAGCGCAAGGTTGTCAGGAGTCTACCTGTACCGCACCGAGGGTTGTCTCATGCTTGGGGGACGAAGCTGGTCGGTCAAGTATGATTACCAGCGATCCGTGCATTTTAATGAAAGGGACTTCATTATTCAGCGGTCTGTGGATGTCTACGTAAGAGATACAGTTCAACAAGAAATCTGTGCGTCGCACACGGAAGACCTCAAGGTACAACGTATCATTGGTTCATTGAAACAGAGACACCCTGACGCAACGTTCCGAGCGATTCAAAGTTATAGGAATCCTTACCTATCGACTCCTGGTTATCCGTGAAAATTACCCCGAAATCCGGTGAGCCATGAGAGTTCGTATCCACGTAAGAAGTCTCATGATCATGTCAACCAATGTGTGCATGAGGGGTCCCATGTTTCTGCAAAGTCTGGGCGTATGCGTTAGTGGTCCATGAGCGTCCGCGAAACAAAGTACCTCATGATCCCGTCAAACCCTGCGTGCCCACGCAATATTCTCATGATTCTGCAAGTTTTGAGTGTCCAGGTATGAGATCTCATGATTCCGCGAATTATGAGTGCCCACGTCAGGTTTCCCGTGATTCCACAAACCTTGAGTGACCGTGTAAATGGTCCCATGATCTGACGATCCACTGCGGTCTACGCAAGAGGTCCCAAGATCCAACGATCCGAAGGTGTCCGTCTAGAGTAGAAAGTGTGAAGGGTGTGGTCAGAGCGGCGCGGATACACTTGATCGTGTGAACGGAGGATGTATGGTTGGCCGCGGCGGAAGACCTGACCGAGGAAAATGACCAATGTTGTCTGAGCGTCAGGGTGTGAGTGGCGTCGATTGTCGTCTCATGACGGAAGATTGTTACAGACTGCGCGTGGCGACACCTTGCGCGGAATGTTTAAAAAGCTCTATGAACTGCATTATCGGAACAAGACAGCGAAATGAGAGGCAAAATACAGTTTTTACTTTTTGCTACTACTTCCAAGAGAGTTTCCTGAACTAATTAAAACAGAAACGTTGAAAATTCCTGATCGAGGACGCCTATCATTTCACATACATACACTCAACTTGCTGGTAGTACGTTTTCCCAGAAAAACAATTATTCGAGATCATGACAATGATCACCTATGCAAAGATTGTCTTCACAAAATAATGTTGTTGTGTGCGTGCCCCCCTTGATGACGGAAATCAAACACGAATCAGTACCTATTGCTTAAATAATGACGTCTTGTGTTGAAAACTCACCTGAGTTTCCTATAAAAACTTTCCAAAATATTGAGTGGAAGAGTCA
>SDVV010040200.1:0-10555 GCA_016164225.1 Gammarus roeselii | reverse complement strand
GTTTCAGAAATGTTAGCGTAAACATGAAATCTCAAACTCTCGCAAGACAGTGACTCGGTATCTTCCCCACCTTTGAACCCAGAAGGAAGGCGACCATCTTCGACAAGAAATAATTATATAATATTGCTGTTATTATTCTGACCTTCCAATTATGGTCAGTGTACGTCGCAATCTTCTCAGTTGACACGCAAATAAACGCACTCCATATCATGTGTACGAGGCTTATTTCCCCTCGCACCCACAAGCGGAATTGCCGTTGAGGCCTCCAAATACAACAGCTCGTCCTCGCTACCGCTACTGACGCTAGTAGTGAGACTGTGATATCAGGCATATTGTTTTTTTAAATATATTTATTCTCTTTCATCATTAGCCTATCTAAGTGCTCTTTGAACAAATAAAACTCAGAGTGAACATTAATTGCTGGAATTACTGAAGGAGTTGGTGGGTGAACCGCCACAAGCTAGTCACCAGGACTGCTCCTGACGGACACCCATCAAGACACGTGTCTCCATCTGTCGCTGCAGTGCGCAGGAGCTGGCCATCAGTTTCGTATCAAGATTCCCTCCAGCTCTGGGCCAGCGTATGGCAACTGTTGTGTAGAACAATCCACGAACAGCTCTCCACGTACTATAGACGCCACAAAAAGGGTATTCTCTCATTTTGTTTTCGATATCCCAGCAGAGGATTTGTACCTTATCAAGTATGTATATTCATTTATTTTGCTATTTCCTCTAAGCCTATAGGAAACAGGTGTTTGAACATGCATACCTAGAATCATACCATCTCCATGCAATGATACCGAAAACAAAACGCGATGACCCTGTTTCTGACGTCTGTAGTACCTGATGAAGGCACTTTAAAATAATAAATGCAGATCACGACAATGCATTTGTGTTAGCACTTAGCATTGCTGCTCAACCGTGTACAGAGATAACATCACTGCAAATGACGGATCCTAAAAGAACCATGAATAGCTTCTAACATACTTTGTTTATCACAGATTATGTGTTTCAAGTTACATGTATTTATTCAAACTCTCTAAACTCTACCGATGCTGAATCTGCATTGGTCATCTATTAATGCTTAGCTAATACAAAGTAAATTGCGAAAGGATTTCTATCAAACTACTTTCCAGATCGATCGTAAAAGAGTTCGTAAAATGATAGGTCACGCATTCTGATTGGTTTGCGACGGGACGACTTTTGGTTATTGATTCGGTACATAAAACTATCACAATCCCTAAGAAATAACACTGATGCAAAATCAGAGAGAAAGATTCAGTGCGCTACACCCAATTTTTGAATTTGGTATCAAAATTTACAAATAGCTATGAGCAGATGATTGCTTTCTCGACGGAAAATGTAAAATTAAGTTCAATACACATTTTCAATCACATGCAAACAGAAAGGAGTAATCCGTAACAGTGTCTAACATTCTATAATTTCGTCCTCAATCGGAGATGAAGTGTTACTATGAAGAAGTCTTCTACGGGAGATGTAGGCATTCTTTGGAAGACATAATTCCATGTACAATAATATAATCATATCAAACAGCAAATCCCTCTCAAACAGCAGGTTTATGCCATACTATTTCATATCATACGGCAAAGATCAAACTAAACAGTACTGGTGTCAGCAAGCACCCATTGTCTCAAATTCGGGGAGCGGGGTTACTTCAAGTGGTGCCTTTTTTACAGGTTTAAACGAGATATCCAGCCACAAAAACACGCTCATATGAGACTTGAAAGGAAGGGTTCACTCTGATGACTGAAATAATCAGAGACTCAAGTAGTAGCAGAACGATCATAATTCCTTACTCCTGCGGGGCTAAGAAACACTGCACACACTTACGACTTCATGCATACAACACAGCTCACTGCACAGGACTACGACTTCATGCATGCCCGCAATATCATTATTCGTTTCGGAGGCCGGAGTAGCCACAGCATCTAACTGGACGAGTGAACTCACTTTATTATCATTGAGTACCTCTGATGTTCACAGCAAGTCCTACAGCTGATCTACTCGGAGGGTCGTGCCGTCGTCACTCAAATAAAAATATTTCGTCTTTTTCCCCTGTTACAATTAGAATACTGTAAAAAACTTTTCGTTAAATTATACACGTACAGCCGAGTCTTTAAACGATATTTTGAATGTGATGATATCTACCTAATTGTAAAGGGGATATAAATGAAAATAAGAGCAACGTGTGTCTTCAAAATATTTTTCATACACGAACTAATTTCATCGTATTTCTCAACATGAGCTTTCAAGTGATAAATTGCAGGTCATGACAACCTAAATACTGTAGAAATATATAGACTTTTTACACTTATTTGGTTCGTTAGATTTCGTCTCACAAACTAGTTCAGTCGACTGAAAAAAGTATTGATTGACGTTCTTCGCTAAAGTTTCAATTGATATAATTACTCTACAACATCAAAAATCTTGGCGATTAATTTCCAACTATTTTGACGGCCAGACAAATCAAGATACTTTGTTTCAGAATCAGGGTTCCGAATCCATTTGATTGGTATGTGATCCTTGTCATTTTGTTGAAAAAATTACAGCAAAGTCAAACAATATATTTATTAGCACATCATTCCTACATGTTATTGGTATCTGCCGATGCAAAGCTTTGCATGAGAGGATGATGCACTGTATTAATTTTGACTGCATTCATTTCCGATAAAGTATATATTGCAGTTTAGCTAATGAACAGATTACGGCTGGTAAGAATTAATATTTCAAAGATTACTTATGCCTAGCTGAAGGGAGAAATTGTGTTATGTACGAGACATCTCAAAATTATCATTTATTTCTTTTGCAAAAGAATTTGTTCTTTAGTTCTGCCTGATGCAGCGTTTTGAACTTCAGCAACATGGCTTCTATATCAAAAGAGTTTCATAGGGAACGCTTCAATTTTATCACTTACGAAGCATTATTCTTGAGAAAATTAGGATAATTTTTTTCCCGATATGATGTTTTTCGTTTCGTTTTGAATCAATTTGTTATATAACTTGCACATAAGGGAGTCATTAGTTGAGTGAATGAACTGGTCTCTTGTCAGGGTGTATTGACCAGGGTTGTGTCACGGATGGTTTGATATGCCGATGTTTTCAATTGGTATCAACATTGATATTAGCTTTTGCCCGTTAGAAACGTTCGGTATTTTTCACCAGCTTCCATCGTTTTGAGAAGTTAATTATTTTTGCTGACATTTTCAGGTATACACGACCAACCATTGAACACTTTAGGTTCAGACAGGATTTCACGAATGTTGTTTCAACGGGAACGGGATTCACGCCACCGTTTCAAGGCAAGGGCAGGACCAAAAGATGGTTCCAACGCTACCTATGCATTTACTTGACTGTTAAATGCACTTTCCGCAAGGTAATTTGTTCGTATTAACATCATTCCGAGGTCAGTAAACGTAACACGAAGTCAAAGTGAAAAATGCCGACACATGGCCGAGTTCTTTATAACATGAATTAAACACCTGTACTATAAGTCTACGCATTCTTTTCAATTTGAAAACACTAACATTCGTTGATTGAAAACCATGAATTATAACATTTACCGGTAAGAATTTTTGAAGGAGCTAACGAAGCATTCTAATTCCAGCATTAAACACATTACAAAATGCCAGTCTTAGAGCAGCAACGTGCTACACTGCTACAAGCCACTTCAGGATCAATATGACCGCAGGGCAGTCGCTCCCTCCTTCACTGGTCATCATAGTAGTCCACGTGGTCCCCCGACTTGAAGGTGTCTCTGTCCAGCAACGCCAGCAACTTGGCCACAGACTGCCCTGCGGAAAGCAGTGTACCCTGGCGGTGCATGTCCGCAAAGCTGGCTCTCAGCGCAGGGTCCCCAGTTTCCTCCCGGGCCATTTTCTGCAAAAGAACAAAAGTCATCAACGTTAAACATGAAGATAAAACCAAAATATATAAGTAGTAAGCCGTATTCGGTTGAGTAAACTCTTTTTATTCAGGCGAAATTAATAACAAGTTTAACAACTGTATTTCCCAATTCCTTGCAATACACTTATTAAATATGGGTTCACATTACAGAAAAGTGGACTAAACGCTTAACGCAAATATACAAATATTTTTCCTAGAATCTCACGTTAGCTGCGGTGTGTCTGTTTGCCCAACTTTCACTTTCGGCTCAACCGCTAAACCCAAAGTTCAAGCTCTGGTGAAATCTTTCACAAAACCATGCCAATTATATCTTCACTAACAAATAGAAGCACAATAATTTACTTATTTTCGAACAGATGTCTGTCCAGTCATGCACCTACATGTATAAAATAAATATCTGTCATAAAAAAAAACGTAATTCTTTGGGTCAATAATGGCTGTGCCATCGGCCACCATCTACACCGTACATAGTCACCAAGATTAATGTTCCAAACCAGTTCGGTCTATTTTGAACTCTCAAAAACGCATGCGTTCTGGAAACATGAGATAACTCGCGAAATGTGGTGTTTTTTAACACCTTCTTCATAATCAACAACATGAAGTTTCAAGTTTTGTCTGCAAATTATTTTATTCTAGTTTTTTTTTGTAGCATCTGGAAGCGATGTGCGAACTACATATTTTCTGGATTACTCTTACATTCAACCAAAAGTCGATGACTTTTCAGAGAAACCATTGAGCCTGCTGGTGCAATCATCAACTACACCAACCAGGTTGGATAGAGGCGTTGTCGACCAATTGATACCGAAGAATTGAATCGACGTAGTTACCGTATATCGTCGAAAAACGTTTCGAGAACTAATTTCGCTGCCGTTGCTCACGGTCGACCAATCGCACGCTCTGACTGGCTCAGGAGTTACTCATTTTAAGGCGAAATGTAACTGTTCAACTTGAACGTTGAGTCCAATTGCACATTATTCGAATTATGTACAATCAGCTGCTACAGAGATGTATCTTTCGCGTTTTCTTTTAAACTTCATTTAAATCAAATTGTAAGTAGTTAGGTAAGTTTTATGGTTGTGTGTTTACAGCCAAACGTCTGGAGAAAATGCAAATGTGGAAATACATACAATAAAACATGCAATCTTGATGCAGGGATGTCGTAAACAAAACGCGAAAAATAAGGTCTCTATTTGTGTAACCGATAGGACCTTTTTGGAACGGTTTCCATAAGCGGGGCAGCCTGACCGGTTGCTTTTCGGACGACCTGATCACGTCAAACCAAAAACCCGTTCACGATTTATGGACACTAAAACACACCCACAGTCGAAAATCAATTAGGAAACGCAACAGCGAGGTATGCGTATTCTGTACTGCGACAGAAAGAGAGCGCTAATGTACTAATCCACATATCAGTTCGGTTATACAACAAGAACCTATATTTTCAGTTAATGCGGTGATCAATAAGTATATACGTACTAGGAAGACCTGTTCGGATTTGATGTTAGTAATTATAAACAAATAAGGAATTAGTATTTACTATGTTTCTCGTGCTCTCGCACATAATTTTAGACGGAGTGAACGTCTATTTGGAGAATAAACGCTTACATTTGCTCTTCAAATGCGATCTTAATTAAGAAGAGGTGTTTTGCGTTATGGTTTCTAAGTTCAACGTAAATGCTCTCTCTCGCTCACCACAAACTTAGATTTTTTGTCCGGGAAGGCGATGCAAAAACTCTGAACGGAACAGTCAAATTAAAATTATTCGATGACGCTTGCCGCGTTCTATTAAAGTCAACTAGGTTGCATAAATATAATACCACATCGATAAGAACATTTGATCACAAAAAAATTCAACTCAATGCAAGATGATTTAATTCTTTATTTGACACATCACATCTCCGGCGTCCCGAGTTCACCCACACATTAGCGTTGATGAACCTGACATTTTTGTATCGACGAAAATGAATGAACTTAACATAAGGCGCCTCAGAAGATTGATGTCGAGATAAAGGAAAGATAACTATGTCATTCATCATTTGTGGGTTCATAACTAAGATCTTTTTGTTTCAACTTCTATGATCAGCACCCCATATAATCCCACATCAATAAAATATTCCTCTTTCAAAGTGTTCAATTGAAGTCGTAAATATTTAGTTGAAAGTGATTTACCCAAGTTTTTCGCTTGAAGCAGATTACAAATATTTCAAACGCAGAGCAAAACATAGCATCACTTGGTTATAATTAATTCGAATTCAAAATAGAGGAGTCACACGAGAAGTCAGGAGGGCAAAAATTAAATACCATCATGAGGAACTAGAACAGTGCAAAAACAATCAAAAAGAAACGTGGAATGTACTGAAAAGGATTGTACCCTACAAAAAAAAGATCAACTCGCCTACTTATCCGAATACTCAAGCAGCTTCAGTGAAGTTTAGCAACTACTTCGCTGGATTTGGCGAACAGGTTTTTGAAGAGGTTACCCAGGAAGCTTATCAAGGATTACAGAGCGACGCAACAGATACATGGAGTCCAAAAGCTTTCGATGCAGACAGCGACCAAGAAGCAAACGTCAAATGGAAACCAAAGCAAGTATCGCAACACGAATAAAACGAGCTGTATTTGCCTTAAAGAACACAAATTCTACAGAAATAGATGGTTTAGAACTACAATATATGAAAGACAGCATAATAGTTACCTTGCCTTATATCAGCACTGTTATTAACACCTCCATAGCAAGTGAAACTTTTCCAGAGATCAGGAAGCATGCAATCATAAAAGCAATTCCTAAATCTGGGGTCAAGAATGAACCATCCAACTTTAGACCGATCAACCTTCTGCCTGTCCTATCCAAGATTCTAGAAAAAGTAATATCTATCCAATTGATTGATTACCTGTAATCAAATAAGCTGTCCAATGCCTGCCAGTATGCTTATAGGCGAACATTGTCAACAGAAGACGCACTTATGAGCATCACTGAAGATCTGTACAAAAATTTTGATGAGGAGCAGATATCCCTGCAGGTATTGCTTGACTTATCGAAAGCATTCGACAGTGTAAGCTATAAAATTCTGTTTGGTAAGCTCCGCAACATCGGAATCGACCCTACTTGGTTCGAAAGTTATCTGATGAATCGGCAACAATCAATTATACTCGATAACGCAACTATGTCAAATTCGACTACAGTTGCTTTTGGGGTCCCTCAAGGTTCGATACTCGGCCTGTTGTTGTTCCTGGTTTCTGTAAATGGCATCGACTGTAAATTACCAAAAAATCAAGCGAAAATGGTAATGTACGCCGATGATGTTCAAATATTGCTCTCCCGAAAACCTCAGATCTGTATGCGTTGAAAGACGACGCTGAGGCAGCCGTAAGTGATCTGACATCTTGGTATAATAAAAATGGACTAGAGTTCAACTCTGAAAAAAAAACGAAATGCATCTTGTTCGGCTTGAACTCGAAAAGAAAAGCAGTGCCAATTAATTTCTCTATCAGGATAGGCAAATCTGACAATCCTGTTGGAGATAAAGTTATAAGTCTGAGAGTTTGGTTTGACCCCGATCTTTCCTTCAAACACCACGTAACTACTCTGTGTTCCAAGTTGAATGGAAAACTTGTATTCCTAAACTCCGCAAAAAAATAATTCGATTTCAAATCAAGATTAATGATTGTCCACGCTGTAGTATTTTCTCACACCAACTACTGTCTTTCAATTTGGGGAAATGCAGCAAAACTCAAAGAGAGAAAGTGCAACGTTGTATAAACTTTGCGGCAAAAATAACATGTGATGGTAACCACAGAAAACGAGACCACGTAAGTCATCTCCTCGAAAAATTACAGTGGCTCAAAATCGACAACAAACTGGCACTTCATGAGTCGATCAGAATTCATAAACATCTTCTATAAAAATATTCACCTGGCAGCCAGAGGCACATATATTCTCGAGGTGAAAAGAACAATCGATTCACAAGAAATAATGATACTCTGCACGTTGAACACAGGGAAAACAGGAACTGCCTGTAGAGCTTTTTCGATCACTGGACCAAAATCCTGGAACTACCTCCCAACAAGCCTCAAGAATGTTAAATCCAATACGTCCTTCAAGAATAGGCTTAGTAAGCATCTATAGACCGATCAATTCAAAACCGTAACTTTGCCCACAGTCACAAGCTAAATGCATAATACCAGTAACCAGATGATGCATTCTGTTCTTGAGCATGTCCGAAAACACCACCACCATACTCTCAACATTGAGACACCATCTAATCGTTTTATTCTGACGATAAATATGTTTTCTATGTTGCTTTCGATCACAATTGTCTATGCCAATTACCATCAGTGTTAACTAGCGTTTTGTTCATTTCTATGTTTCAAATGCTTCAATCGTTGTAGTATAATTTAAATACGAACTCAGTCTTTTCGAGGAACGATAGACAGCTTCCAACTTTGACAAATGTCAACTCGATTTCAATATAATTCATTGAATTATTTCCAACCACAAGGGTACCACTTTTGATGATACAATCATTGCCTAATAAGCTAATATTTGCTTTGTCTTCCATAACAAAAGTATATTCATCTGACTTGTCTACTCCAGTATTGTATTATTCTGATTGTCAATCATTTAATCATTTCCTAGCGGTCATGAGGTGTGTATATTGTATATTCAGTTGTTTGGTATGTATTTTATCCATAACTTTTTTTGTATAACTTATGTCGCCTATTCATCGCTTCATTATTCATGCAATGGTTTAGACCCATCTTCACAATATGTTAGCGCTTTTCGATTTCCCAGCCCTATGGTGTATTCATATTTTTTGTATAATTAATGTCGTTCATCCACACTATTGTCATCGTACAATAAAGACGACTTCTCATTACAATATGTTAGCATATTTCGATGTCTTAATCACACACATGCATGTGTGATTTCTCGCCCCATGTACTTGTTATTTTACACACCCATGTATTTTGTTATTTATCCACCTCATGTATTTATTATTTTTCAACCCCGCGTGTCACTGGTCTTCCTAGCGCTATGTAGTCATGATCATTTTGTTAGAATAGACATTTTCTGTTTGTGCACTGATGATACTATTGTAAATAATATTTCGATCCATGTAATCCGAACCAGCGGCCCTTAGAGATGGGCTGCGACGGATTCAACTTAAACTCTTGTTTTCGTTAATTCAAATAGCGTATTAGAGTAAATTTTTTACTCTAATATCTGCTAGTTCGTGCGGTATTTAACCCTTCTTAGTGCTTTTGAGACGGCCCAAGCGAATAGCTTTCAAGTTGCAAAATTGCGATGACACGGCATGGAGGGCTAAACGAAGCAGGAAATTGAAAATATATTTCAACGCAGCTAATGGCTCCCATCCGCATGACGTAGGGCGATAATTAAGCCACCATGTTGACACCGTCAAGAGGTTCATATTGGAACCCCGTTCTGATCGCAACACACTTAAGGCGCAAAACAACGTGATCTCGTTGTATAGTTTACCCAGACAAGGACTCTGAAACCTCTTCAACCAGCTTCGTCGATTCTTTCCAGAGAAAGCATTTTCGTATCAATAGGATGGTAATACTTGGCTTTAATCTAATCATAGTGAATTGAGTTTTTTATCAAATTAGGCCCGGCTTGGCATTCTCGACCGGAGCGCCGACACTCCGATTGTAGCACAACACCTTAACACAAACACGCTGCAAGTGGTGCCATTGGTCGCCGCGCTTGATAATTGATGACACTTCACAGGGAGTAGAACACTTGTTGGACCCCCTCCTCTGAGAGTTCGACTCCTAATTGAAAATGGCTTCTCGTTACCTTAACCCATTCAAATGCTGCGGTTGATCCATGACAATGTAAGGGGTCAATATATACTCCATGATCCGTGGGATCCGTGTGAGAGTGCGCGGGCGAGGGATCTTGACCCCTCGATAATTAATGGAAGTGCCTATACTTATCATGGGGGCAAGATTCCTCGCCCGCGCGCTCTCACGCGGATCCCACGGATTATGGAGTATGTTTCGACCCCTTACATTGTCATAAATCAACCGCAGCATTTGAATGGGATTAGTTGACGAGAAGCCATTTTTCATCAGGAGTTGTGTGAACGGCGATGGTAGTGTTTGTCCAAATTATATGTTTTTTGGTTTTAAATTTGTAAGACGAACAGCAGCTTAAAAATACTCAAATTACGCAAAAAATCAGAACAAAAAGCAAACTTTTCGTCAGAAATCGTGTAAATCTTTCGAATCAGTTCCGTCAGGAGCGTGTCCAGCAATGGCGGGCCCCTAATGTGAACAAGGAATACAGTCGGTGCGCATGCGTAGTAACATGCGCGGCAGATTCCCTTGTATACAGCATGTTTCCCATCGAAAGATTGAGGATTCTCGAGTGAGATTAAATTCGATAGAGGGTGTTCATCTCCACAGGATGCTCGGATTAGGTTTCGCAAGGTTTTTGTTAGAAAAAGCCTTTAGTGTGATGACGTAATGAAACACAAACGCCATCATTCGAACCAACCGCGTTAAAGATGCACTCACGTCACTACGTTGGCCGCCGCAACCAATGACGGAAGAACAATCTTTGATAAATGACACCAACAAGAAACACTGACAATGTGAGATGATGAA
>SDVV010040199.1:0-10555 GCA_016164225.1 Gammarus roeselii | reverse complement strand
GCGTAGACACGTTTATGAGGTATAAACAAGCCCAGTGAATACAATGAACATACTGTTGTTAGCAACAGGTGCGTTAACACGTGTATGAGGTATAAACAAGCCCAGTAAATACAATGAACATACTGTAGTTATTAACAGGTGCGTAGACACGTTTATGAGGTATAAACAAGCCCAGTGAATACAATGAACATACTGTAGTTAGCAACAGGTGCGTTGACACGTGTATGAGGTATAAACAAGCCCAGTAAACACAATGAACATACTGTGGTTATTAAAAGGTGCGTAGACACGTTTATGAGGTATAAACAAGCCCAGTAAATACAATGAACATACTGTAGTTAGCAACAGGTGCGTTGACACGTGTATGAGGTAAAAACAAGCCCAGTAAATACATTGAACATACTGTAGTTATTAACAGGTGCGTAGACACGTTTATGAGGTATAAACAAGCCCAGTGAATACAATGAACATACTGTAGTTAGCAACAGGTGCGTTGACACGTGTATGAGGTATAAACAAGCCCAGTAAATACATTGAACATACTGTAGTTATTAACAGGTGCGTTGACACGTGTATGAGGTATAAACAAGCCCAGTAAATACAATGAACATGCTGTAGTTAGCAACAGGTGCGTTGACACGTGTATGAGGTATAAACAAGCCCAGTAAATACAATGAACATACTGTAGTTATTAACAGGTGCGTATACACGTTTATGAGGTATAAACAAGCCCAGTGAATACAATGAACATACTGTAGTTAGCAACAGGTGCGTTGACACGTGTATGAGGTATAAACAAGCCCAGTAAACACAATGAACATACTGTAGTTATTAACAGGTGCGTAGACACGTTTATGAGGTATAAACAAGCCCAGTAAATACAATGAACATACTGTAGTTAGCAAAAGGTGCGTTGACACGTGTATGAGGTATAAACAAGCCCAGTAAATACAATGAACATACTGTAGTTATTAACAGGTGCGTAAACACGTTTATGAGGTATAAACAAGCCCAGTAAATACAATGAACATACTGTAGGTAGCAACAGGTGCGTTGACACGTGTATGAGGTATAAACAAGCCCAGTAAATACAATGAACATACTGTAGTTATTAACAGGTGCGTAAACACGTTTATGAGGTATAAACAAGCCCAGTAAATACAATGAACATACTGTAGGTAGCAACAGGTGGGTAGACACGTGTATGAGGTATAAACAAGCCCAGTAAATACAATGGACATACTGTAGTTAGCAACAGGCGCGTAGAAACGTTTATGAGGCATAATCAGGCCCAATAGGTATAATCCTTTGGATTATCCAAACTATTTCAGCTTCCTCCAAGAACTGTATCTAATTTTGTGCATTTCTACGGAAGATTCATCAATACCGTGCGGTTGAGATTTTGTGGTCGATTCTTTCCGGTGCTGTGTTGCCTTAATGATTAGGCCCACCAGCAGTTGCCAGCTGGCGGAGATGTGATGCCTTAATGATAGGGCATACCAGCAGTTGCCAGCTGGCGGAGCTGTGATGCCTTAATCATTAGGCACACCAACAGTGCCAGCTGGCGGTGCTTTGTTGCCTTAATGATTAGGCACACCAGCAGTTGCCAGCTGGCGGAGCTGTGATGCCTTAATGATTCGGCACACCAGCAGTGCCAGCTGGCGGTGCTGTGATGACTTAATGATTAGGTACACCAGCAGTGCCAGCTGGTGGTGCTGCGTTGCCTCAATGATTAGGCACACCATGAGTTGCCAGCTGGCGGTGCTGTGTTGCCTTAATGATTAAGCACACCAGCAGTTGCCAGCTGGCGGTGCTGTGTTGCCTCAATGATAAGCAACACCAGCAGTTGCCAGCTGGAGGTGCTGTGTTGCCTCAATGATTAGGCACACCAACAGTGCCAGCTGGTGGTGCTGTGTTGCCCTAATGATTAGGCACACCAACAGCGCCAGCTGGCGGAGCTGTGTTGCCTTAATGATTAGGTACACCAGCAGGGCCAGCTAGCGGTGCTGTGTTGCCTTAATGATTAAGCACACCAGCAGTTGCCAGCTGGCGGTGCTGTGTTGCCTCAATGATAAGCAACACCAGCAGTTGCCAGCTGGAGGTGCTGTGTTGCCTCAATGATTAGGCACACCAACAGTGCCAGCTGGTGGTGCTGTGTTGCCCTAATGATTAGGCACACCAACAGCGCCAGCTGGCGGAGCTGTGTTGCCTTAATGATTAGGTACACCAGCAGGGCCAGCTAGCGGTGCTGTGTTGCCTTAATGATTAAGCACACCAGCAGTTGCCAGCTGGCGGTGCTGTGTTGCCTCAATGATAAGCAACACCAGCAGTTGCCAGCTGGAGGTGCTGTGTTGCCTCAATGATTAGGCACAGCAACAGTGCCAGCTGGCGGTGCTGTGTTGCCTTAATGATTACAAGCTAGCGGAGCTGTGTTGCCTTAATGATTAATCAGTCCCAGCTGGCGGAGGTGTGTTTCATTAATGATTAGGCACACCAGCAGTTGCCAGCTGGCTCTACAACAGTTCTTTCTTTCATCTGTTAAAAATTGCTGCATTTAAGTAGAGTTGATTTGGGTGAACGGAAGAAAATGTGAATCACTAAGTTTTCCATAATATTTAGAATGTGAACACTTGTGTCCATTACCATTTTGAAAAAGTTGTTGCTGCTACAATTATGACAAACATATTTAAACAGCTTGTTGCAATAAGAATGTTATCAACGGAATTATCCCGTTGAAACCGATTATCAATTATTAAACGCTGTTATCTGGTAGGACAAAAGTCACTGCTTTTTAATTCACTTCCGATGCGTAGATGCACTAGTTACAGTAAACACACATCCGTCAGTACGGTTATAATCGTATATTATCATAACGAACAATGGAAGCTTGAATTACCTCACTATATCGATAATTTCTCCAAATAGTATATTAAACAACAAATTATTGACTCATAAATGACATCCTATACAAGATATTTTCCTCCCTTCAGCAAAATTTCATAAAGTCATCTGACGTTTAATCATTCTCATACATTAATGATGGAAATTCGCTCCATATTTAATCCCATTACAACGGAAATTTCCATTTGCATATCCCCACCACTCCTCTCGACACCTTCTTTTACAGGGCTGCGTGGAGCGGGTACAGCAGTGGGTGAGAGCGGAGAGCGGCCTCATCGTTGGGTGTGGCGTGGGTGTGGGTCTGCTTCAGCTGGCGGGTCTTCTTGCGGCTGCCACTCTTTGCAGGGCGACCAAGAGGCGGGGGGTCCCATAGCAATGCGCCCCCCTACCCCATGCTGGGCTTTCCCATCATCGGTCACCGATCGCACAAGTGGCCGCTCGAGATTCTTCGAGCCAAAGAAGAGATAAACCAACAAGCAATCTTCCCGTGAGCAGCTCAGCGATCAGCTCTTCAACGGCGCATGTTGGATACGCTGTGCCGAGCAGCAAGTGCAGAGTAGTCACTACAAAGCCGTATCAGGAAGCTGAGAATACACACCGTGTTCCAAACTCCGGTTATACTCCTTGCTCGCCTTATGCTTTGTCGAATGCTATGTCTGAAAGCACCTTACTTGAAAACACACCTAATTTTATATCTGCTAAACAACTGGTAACAGGAGAGGACACTTCTCAATGTTTCTCGTGCCACTCACCAAGAACCAAGAACAGGATGCAGAAAGCATCGATCATTCCAAATCGCGGCACTAGGCGAGGTAATTCTCACCCATATTACGTATCCAACCTTCTGAAGAACACGAGCAGCAAGGCTTGTAATGACGTAGAGAAGATTCCCCATTCAGCAGAAATTGATAATCAAGGCATCAGAGGTGATATGCTCAATAATGGGCAGAGAGGACATGACTTACGAACAGGACCTGCACATTGTGTTCCTAACCAACACTTGTTCGTCCAATGCCCACACTCTGAAATGACCGAGCAACCATATCTTAAAAACGTACCGCACATTGAACACACACTGCCACATGCTAAACTTCGTTCCGATGTTTCCGATGGCGGTCCCACTGCATCTATCTCAAGGGCCAGTGGTCGTAAACGTCCTCCCAAGCACCTCTGGAAGGAGGTGCTGCCACCAGTCGTGCCCACCAGCAGTCAGCACATCGAATTTTCAAGAAACGATGTACAAACGGCCTCAACCACATCTGTTCGGTCGGTTAATAGAAGTGTTTCAACACAGACGGAAAGAAAACCTCTTCCAAAGAGTCAGTCTGTTGATTATCCAATTGCGGTTGATAGCAAGCAAACATTTGTTGATGGTCACGATGCCCGCGATTCAGAGAGTTTACAGAAGAAACCCGTTTATAGCGGAAGTTTATGCTGTTGGACGACGGGGACTGGAAGCTTATCGATAGAAGATCACGGAATGGAGTTCAGGAAGCAGCCGAAAGCTCTCATTTTTGAAAATAGGTTCGTTTATTCAGAAGACGAATTCCAAACTAGCAATAGTCAGTTCGACGCCATACCGAGTACCCACTCGGTCGGTGAGATGTTGGAGTTGTCCGAACGGGAGCGAGCCCTGGACGAGTGGGTTCCTTCGTCGTGTTTAGTTGTCAACCGCTCAGAGCTGACGGCGAGGTCTCAACGTTTAAGGGCCTTAGATGCACTGGGTGAAGAGTGGATACAAGATGGTGAGTCTGATGAACCAAACAGCGTAGAAGACGAAGTCGATCATGGATGCAGTATTGACGGAGAAGGTCTGGACGCTGAAGAATTAGAGGCCAACAGTGACTTCGGTTATCTCAGAATCAACAATGATTTTAAAGAGCGAAATCCAGTAAATACCAAAGACCGCGAAAGAAACGTCAATGACTTGTACTATCTGACCTACGGCTCTGAAATAGAAGAAAATGAAAGTTACGAAACAAAATACAAACGACTCTTAGAGCAAGAGCGAGACGCAATGGTACTATCTTCAAAAAATCCCATACAGGCAAAAGCGAACGACTATCAATTAAATTCATCGTCGAGAGTTGGTATCTCAAACTCAAAAACTACATCTCTAGCCCAAAGAAGTGATGCACAAACAAAAATGGCAAAAATGATTCGACTTTCCGCCGGGGACTTACGATTTATTCCTGCCGACAGAGTGGATGATATTGCCAGCAATGATCTCACAACGGATGGTAAATTTCAGACCTTAACAAGTGAAACAAGTTCAACAGGTCGCCTCAAGAACAAACACCGAAATCAAACCCCCGATTTGCAAGAAACACGCGTGAGCGCCGCCAGCCAGGTTCCTCAAGGAGTAATCCGAAAGATGATTCAACAATTCGAGGTGAATTTAAGTCAGAATATTCCTATGGAAAGCACTGAAAAGGGAACTGCTAAAAATTCCGTCGTGAAGAACAATTCTGAAGAAATTGAAACTGAAAAAGGCTACAATCGTAAGAGGCTGTACGTCAAAAATTCTAACGCATCAAAAAAACATTATGCACATTCGCAAATGGACAATGATCTAAATAGAGCCAACTCACGAGCAGGAGCAAATAATCTCACAAATTCTAAACTTTATCATTTTACAGATAGCAGAATAAATTCAAATTTGAGCAGATCGTACGACAATCTATCTGTTCAGAGTAGAGACACAATTTTCTCGAATCAGAGAGTACCCCAGCATGACAAAAGATGGACTGCGGCACTCAGGGAACAAAATAATTTCAGGCCCACCGGTGACAAGCACAAGAAAGAATCTGTGCTCTCCAAAGTTTGGAGCGGCGACACTTCGCACGACAAAGCCTCCGTCGGATCAGGCAAGTTGGCTGAGAAAACTCTGTCGGACTCAGTTTGTTGCGGGGAGATGACACCACATTTCGCTACTACTCCCTTCACTTCAGACCCCCAGGGTCCTGATTCACTTCGTAGGGCAGGAAGTGAATCCAACTTGATGAGGGTGGCAAGCACGATGAGACTTCATTCTCCAAAAGAGGAGATGGCTCTATTTAGGCAAACAGATGTTACTGCCCACGGAAACGAACGTAACTGGCAGGAAGCCGATCCTCGGAACAGACGTCGAAACCCCGATGTTGTGTGGCGGGAAACCGATACCGACAACCGGCGGGGAACTTATGAGACAAGTTGGCGAGATAGAGGAGCTAGGCTGCAAGGAGATGCTCCACGGAACACAGTGACGGTTTGGGGAAGATGGACGGTCCCCAGGCTGGTTGAAATTACAAGCAGTGCCAGAGGCTCAGAAGAACCAGAGAAAGTGAATGTGGCAGTTCGAGATGGAAAAATGATTTGTGGAAACGGGGTAACAGAAACGGTTGAGCGGAACGCTCCTAGTGGAATTGCTCCTGGAAAATCATTTCTAGCAGACGAGGCAGATTTAGCGAATAACAATGGTTTTATTGGAGAAAACCAAGCCTCTCCATACGGCGAAGAACTGGGCAACGCGCTCAATAAGAGGAACAAAGAGATTGGAAATTTGAGGATTCGTGACAAGGAAATGAAAACCAATAGAAGTGTCGGATTTGACGACACGGAGGTCATCATCGAAGAAAACTTACAAATTACAAAGTTGTAAATGAGCATTACAATTAACATGCCATTATTAATTGATTCAGTATGCACAGTATATAATCAACGTTGATTTAGTTTTACAAGTGACAATAGTTACTAGTTTATATGTATATAGCGAGAGGAAGTGCTACAATAACGCACAAAACTTCATCGACGTTTGGAGATTTTTAGACTAAATTTATTTACACCGTTTCCACCAGATGTAGCATCCAGACACAGTCTTAGAGGACTTAGTCCGATTCCTGCAAGGGAAGTTTAAGACAAAATACTCTGAAAAAGAATCTAGATACTGTTTCGTTAGCCTAGCAATGCCGACTGGGTCCAGGTAGTCTGAGAAAGAATCTAGATACTGTTTCGTTAGCCAAGCACTGCCGACTGGGTCCAGGTAGTCTGAGAAAGAATCTAGATACTGTTTCGTAAGCCCAGCAATGCCTAATGGGTCCAGATAGTCTGAGAAATAATCTAGATACTGTTTCGTTAGCCAAGCACTGCCGACTGGGTCCAGGTAGTCTGAGAAAGAATCTAGATACTGTTTCGTAAGCCCAGCAATGCCTAATGGGTCCAGATAGTCTGAGAAATAATCTAGATACTGTTTCGTTAGCCAAGCACTGCCGACTGGGTCCAGGTAGTCTGAGAAAGAATCTAGATACTGTTTCGTAAGCCCAGCAATGCCTAATGGGTCCAGATAGTCTGAGAAATAATCTAGATACTGTTTCGTTAGCCAAGCACTGCCGACTGGGTCCAGGTAGTCTGAGAAAGAATCTAGATACTGTTTCGTAAGCCCAGCAATGCCTAATGGGTCCAGATAGTCTGAGAAATAATCTAGATACTGTTTCGTTAGCCAAGCACTGCCGACTGGGTCCAGGTAGTCTGAGAAAGAATCTAGATACTGTTTCGTAAGCCCAGCAATGCCTAATGGGTCTAGGTAGTCTGAGAAAGAATCTAGATACTGTTTCGTTAGCCCAGCAATGCCTACTGGGTCCAGGTAGTCTGAGAAAGAATCTAGATATTGTTTCATTAGCCCAGCAATGCCTACTGGGCCCAGGTAGTCTGAGAAAGAATCTAGATACTGTTTCGTTAGCCCAGCAATGCCTACTGGGTCCAGGCAGTCTGATAAAGAATCTAGATACTGTTCCGTTAGCCCAGCACTGCCGACTGGGTCCAGGTAGTCTGAGAAAGAATCTAGATACTGTTTCGTTAGCCCAGCACTGCCGACTGGGTCCAGGTAGTCTGAGAAAGAATCTAGATATTGTTTCGTTTGCTCAGCACTGCCGACTGGGTCCAGGTAGCTATGGCCAATGAAAATTAGATTGTGTAATTACATGAACAGGGAATTAAGTGATTTGATGCTGTCGTCACCTTTCATCACTGCATCACATAGCAATATTTGTTTTACTTTAATAAGCTATTACCCTCTTTATTTGACGTTTCTGTGCTAAGAAATTAAATATTTTACGAATGGGAGGAATTCCTTTACAAATATGATATTGTTTTACATATTGTGGCATGCCATGTCATGACACCGTCTCGTCCCTACCATGGCATGCACTGCGACGTACATGCCATGTCTATCCATCTAGACAGACCCTTCCAATATATGCAATTCTAATCTACACAGCCCGTGACTGCAAGCCATGCCATAACAATCTGCATAGTCCATGTCACGTCATATCAATCCTGATACGCTCTACCATACCATGCCATGTCAATCTTTACTGCCCGTTGAAGCCATGTCATATCAATCTACACATCCGCATCCAGGCCACGTCATATCAATCTCCACAGTCGCGTCCATGCCACGTCATATCAATCTACACATCCGCATCCAGGCCACGTCATATCAATCTACACAGTCGCGTCCATGCCACGTCATATCAATCTACACAGTCGCATCCATGCCACTTCATATCAATCAAAACAGGCCATTCCAATCCATGCTATTCCAATCTACACAGCCCTTGAAAGCCATGCGATAACAATCCTTCCAGTCCATGCTACGTCGCATCAATCCTGACAGGCTCTTTCACGCCGTGCCACGTAAATCTACACTGCCTCGCTCTTTGTTCCCAGCTTTCATATCCACCTCCCCTCCCTGGAAGATCCCATTTGAAAGGGTCGTGAAGCGACTCATGATTGCATGCAGTGCTAGCACGGCCCAGAGCCCTTGATTACGCCCGACCAAAAGGCAACGGAGGAAGGAGACAGGGTAGGAGTAACAAGAAACACCAGTCCGTGAAAGAAGGGTATTTATCCTTCATGGCAACAAATGAGGCAAGTTTTGTTGAATAGTGACAATTACACATTGGTCTGTTACCTGCTCCCATTGGTCTGTACCCTGCCACCATTGGTCTGTACCCTACCAGAATTGGCCTGTAGCCTGCCCCAATTGGTCTGTACCCTGCTCCATTGGTCTGTACCTTGCCCCCATCGGTGGGTAACCTGCCCCCATTGGTCTGTAACCTGACCCCATTGGTCTGTACCCTGCCTGCCCCCATTGGTCTGTACCCTGCCCCATTGGTCTGTAACCTGCCCCCATTGGTCTGTAACCTGACCCCATTGGTCTGTACCCTGCCCCATTGATCTGTAACCTGACCCCCTTGGTCTGAAACCTGACCCCATTGGTCTGTACCCTGCCCTCATTGGTCTGTAACTTGACCCCATTGGTCTGTAATTACGCATTGGTCGGTACCCTGCCCCCATTGGTCTGTACCCTGCCCCCATTGGTCTGTAATCACGCATTGGTCTGTACCCTGCCCCCATTGGTCTGTAATCACGCATTGGTCTGTACCCTGCCCCCATTGGTCAGTAATCACGCATTGGTCTGTGCCCTGCCCCATTGGTCTGTAATCACGCATTGGTTTGTAACCTACCCTCATTGGTCTGTAATCACGCATTGGTCTGTAACCTGCCCCCATTGGTCTGTAATAACGCATTGATCTATACCCTGCCCCCGTTGGTCTGTAATCACGCATTGGTCTGTACCCTGCCCTCATTGGTCTGTAAACACGCATTTGTCTGAACCCTTCCCCCATTGGTCTGTAATCACGCATTGGTCTTTACCCTGCCCCCATTGTTCTGTAAACACGCATTGGTCTGTACCCTGCCCCCATTGGTCAGTAATCACGCATTGGTCTGTACCCTGCCCCCATTGATCTGTAATCACGCATTGGTTTGTAACCTACCCTCATTGGTCTGTAAACACGCATTGGTCTGTACCCTGCCCCCATTGTTCTGTAAACACGCATTGGTCTGTACCCTGCCCCCATTTGTCTGTAATCACGCATTGGTCTGTACCCTGCCCCCATTGGTCTGTAATCACGCATTGGCTTGTAACCTACCCTCATTGGTCTGTAAACACGCATTGGTCTGTACCATGCCCCCATTGTTCTGTAAACACGCATTGGTCTGTACCCTGCCCCCATTCTTCTGTAAACACGCATTGGTCTGTACCCTGCCCCCATTGTTCTGTAAACACGCATTGGTCTGTACCGTGCCCCATTGGTCTGTAATCACACATTGGTCTGTACCCTGCCCCCATGGTCTATAATCACGCATTGGTTTGTAACCTACCCTCATTGGTCTGTTATCACGCATTGGTTTGTAACCTACCCTCATTGGTCTGTAATCACGCATTGGTTTGAAACCTACCCTCATTGGTCTGTAATCACGCATTGGTTTATAACCTACCCTCATTGGTCTGTTATCACGCATTGATTTGTAACCTACCCTCATTGGTCTGTTATCACGCATTGGTTTGTAACCTACCCTCATTGGTCTGTTATCACGCATTGGTTTGTAACCTACCCTCATTGGTCTGTTATCACGCATTGGTTTGTAAACTACCCTCATTGGTCTGTTATCACGCATTGGTTTGTAACCTACCCTCATTGATCTGTTATCACGCATTGGTTTGTAACCTACCCTCATTGGTCTGTTATCACGCATTGGTTTGTAACCTACCCTCATTGGTCTGTTATCACGCATTGGTTTGTAACCTACCCTCATTGGTCTGTTATCA